>JACXIM010000188.1:0-115015 GCA_014737505.1 Bombus sibiricus
TTAAACCGCTTGCTTGCCACACGGGTAAAATTATTGACGCGATTTATCAGTTCGCGACCACTCAGTTCTTTCAAACTGTTGCGTGGCGTACTCGCTCACGCGTATTCCGGGTGCGTGTGGGTCAACGTGCACTGGATAACCCTTTGGATTCGCAAGTCGCCCAAAGGACACCTCAGTCTTGGTGACTGCTCGACGACTGCTCGACGTTTGCATCGGATCGCGGGAGTTGTTGTCGTGCCGGTGATGCTTGCGAATCCGTTGGGGATTCAGTCGTGGATCTGCAGTCCTATCCGATTGGTACTTCGGTACTCGGTCAGGGACCTGCAATTTCACGTCCTCCGTAATCCTGTTCGGCCCCGCGGGGGTGGACCCCACTGTTCAGTTGGGGCCATGCCTTCGTAATCCTGTTCAGCGGTCCCTCCCCGGGTTCCACTTGTTCAGTTGGAGCGTGTTAAGTTGCCGGCCTATGTGCTGGATCCACGGCTGGATCACCAGTGGATCACTGGCATCATCGGTCGGCGCCATCGACCACGACTCGTGTAAGTTTCGAACGGCGAGACGGGAATCGAGTTACGGTCAATTCTTGGGCTTTCCGCTGATCCTTAGCGTTATCCAGTGCACGGGGGTGCGTCGCGTAGGTTTGTTAGTTCTTTCGAGAGATCGCGATCTCGTACGTTACGGGCGCGCCGCGACTTTTTCTGTTTAAGTGGAGTTTATTGAGATCACGTTAGAGTTTATAATTTCTCAATATCTTCAATATCTTATAGTGTAACAATAGTAGAACGTTAAACAGTATAGTACAACGACTCGTATGTCCCTTTTGCAAGACGAGAAATTGTATATACTGTGTCAGTAGCTACATTTTCTTTCTCTCGTTCCAAGTTAGACAAATGTGTCTTTGATACAGAGTGCTGCCAGTAGAGTTGTGAATTATGGTACGATATTTGTACTGATCGATGTAATCGTTGTGTGGGAGATAACATACATAACACAACATCTATCTTTTAAAGTTTGTAAAGATTCATGTAAGCGCTGCGTGGGAGATATGTGTTTCGCAGTTAGACTACGAAACAACTATTTCTTTACGCAGGCCCATGGTCAAGTAGAGTCAGAACTCGACATTCTGCCAATAGGTTGAATGTCGAGATCGATGCGTAATGTTAAATAACCCATGGGCGGGTCTCTTGCGTAGTCACCTCCTCGTGGTGAGACCCGGTAATTGACATCGTTTTCCAAAAATTAATCAGTTGATTAATCTTTGAAAAACGATATCAAGCTAAGAACTACGCACCAGTCCAGTTTGGGTCACCAAAAGCCGCGAAAAGGATTTTGGTTGATCTAGACTGGACTGTAACGTTGGACACCGTTGGACACTGTGGAATGCGTGCGTTTTAGCCTTAATTAATCGTAAGATCGCAATCGTGTCCTGAATTAGAATGTCCTAATACAGCGTCTTTTTGTGATTTTTTTTTTTTTTTTTTTTTTTAGAAGGGAAAGAAAGAAATAAAGTTATTGAATTTTGAGGTATGATTTTATATGTATTTAACAAATACAGAAAAGTTTCTTTTAAAGCAAAAAAAAAATTATAACAGATTTCTAAGCCTATTTCATGGGCTGCAGTTTTCAGTCGGCGTAAAAGATCCACCTCGTTATGGAAAAAATTTGAAAAAATCTTGTTCTATTTCATTTCTGCTTAATACAAATGGATCTGCTTGTATTATAAATCACAATGTTCCAGCTTCGATATTTTAATCTTCGATTTTGCATTCTCTCGCGTTGTTGTAAATTATCAAATCCTGCTTGATATAATCCAAATCAATAAATCGATTATTAAATTTTTGTTTTACTTTTATCAGTATTGGTAAAAATTCTATAAAATTAATGTATTGTTAAATTTCTGTTCTATTTTTGTCATTATTGGCAAAAATTCTATAAAATTCGTGTTCTGTTGCTCTTGAGTAATTTCCTGGCATGCTAAGAAGTGATACAATTCAAATATTTATAAATTTATTTGATTTTTAAAAGCATTAATATGGTCAATAAAGTCGAGAACTGTTTTTTCTTTCTGTAATTTTATATTTAAACAATTCAAATGTTTTATTATGTCTGTTAAGAATCGCAGTTCGCATAAAAACTTAATGTTCTTGAATTTGCTGACAATTTATCGTTTTGCAGATATGCAGAACATACTATAAACGCGACTGTTTCGAACTCGTTCAATTACTTTCTTACATATCAGAAATGGGATACTCTCACGTGCTATAGTGCGAAACATTTAACAGTGATCTCGTGCAGTGCGGAGTGCGAAGGAAGAGGGAAAAGAAAAAAAAGAGAAAATGAGCGGGCCGGTACCTCGCGGTTCGCCCATTGCAAGCTGGAGGAGGGAACATGATTCTTCCCCGAACATCTCGCCGGTACAACACGGAAGACGCAGACCGAGAAACGCAATTGGCACGAATGGAGCGATTGGTAGAGGAAGACTCAGCCTTCATACGAATCCGCGTTCTTGATCCCCGCACGCTCGCGTTCGCGCTCATCGCGTAGGTGCCGTAGGAATCCGGCCAACGATGATCGATTAGATCATAGAACGTATTAAAGAATCATCGAAATCTGAAAGGAAATAGCTTTCTTACAAGCTCGCCCTAATATTATATTACGTTTCCCTATTAAATGAAACAACTTTCATGTGAAAGATCTTCTTGCATTTTTGATAATTAGAGAATAAAAAATACTTCAAAAAATAATAACAGTGTGTATCCATTTACACCGAGTTGGAGTCTATCGCTGCCAACAGTTTTCATAGGAGGGTGACAGACTTTCTTTCAAGAGTTTAACAAATGTAGCTTCTATAGCTACATATGCATACTATATTGGCTGCATTACTATCGATGATTTAAGTTGAATGTACTAATTTCTATGTTCGCCGTAGCGAATCATAGATGGCGTAAGAAACTCTCTAACTTTTTTCAATTCGGTATTTTCACGATCATATAAACAGGCCTCGACACTCGCTAGGGAAAACCGTCCGAAAATTGAATCGTGTCTAGTCGTGAGAAATTCACATGAAAGATCAACAAAGTCAGCGTTCTTGCTAGGTGGATAGAGATGAGTAGAATATCTCTGTCTCTGTCTGAGACATTCATATTATGTCACGCATGCGTAGAACAAGAACCATCTTGTCTTCCACGTTGATTTTTCACGACTCAATTTCCGAACGGATTTCCCTAGGCTTCGGTATGTAAGCATCAAGACCTTTTTATATGATCGTTGGTATTTCAGAACCAACAGAATAGAAGAGACACGAAGTCTCATTTAATGCCACGACTATTCTGCCCTCAGTTAATGCTAGCAACTCGTACGGATTATTGATCAGTCTCAGTGACGTAGTTAAACAAATGGTCGAACACTTAATCGGTTGGATTCACTGGTGAAAGGTACCGCTGTCAGTAATAATACGACTACTACACCGCACGGTATTTTTATCGATAATGCCGACACCTCAGACGCGATCAAGAAGAGTCAGACTGAGGTTCTCAACGATGCATTTTGGATACTCCATCAAACAGACGAAATTTCTGTGAGAGGCCTTCGCATGGACAAATGGCTCCAAGATAGAAAGCTTTGGCTCTTAGGTAGCACACTACCTCTGCTACCAAGGAGGTAAACACTGACTATTTTTTTACGAATCTTTCCTTTGTACAACCTTTCTTCACATTTAATATCCATAAAATTTTGCACGATATTAATAACTTTTGTCTTCTTTGCGGAATAGTTTTGAATCTGATAATCTATCGCTTTACGGCGACGATAATGATTTCTCAGGTAGAGAATCTGTTAATAATTGAATAAAATCCTTTCTTTATTTAATTTCTATTTATAGCATTTTCATTTTTATTGAAAATAAAATATTAGAGAATTATGAGAAATACTAAGCTGTTTTATTTGGTTATTGTTATCAGTAGTCGTATTATTAATGACATTGTCATTAGGTGGTTACAACAAAATCCGCAATCACTTAGTTGCCAATCCAATATATTATTTTTCGTAATCTGAATATCTATGAATATATTCGTGGCGTCTTTTCGAATTTTAATATGCATATGACATGATGGTATTTTTGTGACATTTTTCTATTTTATTTAGTTTATGGCCAATTTTAGTTTTATTTGAAAATAGAACATTTCTTTCTGTTTATTTTGCTTAACTTCCAATTTACTGTTTGCAAATTTATTGTTTGCAAATAGTTTTACATTTTTTTGAAACAAAGAATAGTAGAAAAATATAAGTAAAGAATACCATGACCGGAATCTGACGATCTACTCTTTCCAGAACACTTAACTTTGACATTGAATAGAATCGATCGATATTCGCTATGTAGTTTAAACACGTAAGACACACTGTATACATTAGACGTTGTGAATAGCCATTAAATACAGTTGATGCATCAACAAAATTTTAACACTAGTCCTAAAGTAGAATAATTTTCTTAGCGCAAAACAATAATTGCTACACAATGTTGTAGTTCGTCGAACAGTTTGTTAAAATGTCAAAGGGTGAAGTTTCATTACTTTAAAGATACTGCTTTAACGTGTCAAATATTACGACTGCAGATAATAAGAATAATAATACAAAGATGACGTAAAAATTAAATGACAAAAATAGTGTACAAGTTGATTGTAGGATATTATTACATTAAATATTAAGATATATTAAATTTTAAAATACTTCTGTAATGTTAAACTTCGTAATACTTTAGTAGTATTAGACCACTTTTCGGATAGCATTATGTGTATCTAGCTGGTTTTATATGTTCAATACCTTGTCATAAATACAAGAATAACATAATATTTCTGGGAAATAGAAATCTTTTCAAAATCTAGTAAGTTCTTGGATTCTATGTAGTTCTCGCTAATATAGTTACGTCTATAGATATTAAGATAATCTAATCGAAAAATGAATATTTCATGTGATTGTTCTACATTTTCTGCCATAAACTTACAATATATGCGACTGCCACTAAAGATTTCATCATTGTGTAATTCATATCCTTCTTAGCGCATTCATAACATAATCTTTACTAGATTAAACTTATCGTCAGAGTTCTAGAGAAAAAATGACGAATCCATATCTAAAATTTCCAATTATTCTATGTTGTAATTAAACTGTTTGTTTTATTCAAATATGATTTCCAACTAGTCTTATTAAATCCACTAAACTCGATGTTGCAAAGTTGCATAATTGCGTCACTTCGTTTCTACGCTAAAAACAATCCACCTTGGTTCATGGTCGTCATTTAAACATGGACAATATGGCAACTTAATATCGATTATCAATAATCAAGAAGTCAACAGTAACGTAAAGTAGTCTTTCAGCGGGTTCAGTAGCGCTCGGCATGTTTAACAATAAGGGTGTTTCGACATCAAAATCCTATGAACTCCATTCTGGGACTTTTGTACGTATAAGATAATTGTTCAAATAAATATGAATAAATTGTAAAAAAAACGTTGCACAATAACGAATATTCTAAATGACAGAACAATATAAATTAGGAAATGTTTGTTTTTTCAATTTTATGCATAAGAATATTATATGATACAAGATTTTGTTTCTTAAAACGATCTAAATCAAGCAATTCTTATTACTGAAACTTTCTGCATAAGAATATGTGTCTCGTATTAATTTTAATAATAATACTTTAATAACAAAGGTTGTATTATCAAACAATTCGAACCATTTTTACAGCATAATGAAGAAAGCTACCGTAAATTATTAATGAAAATAAATAAATTTCTTCTCGTCAATGTCATAGTTAGAGGATTCGTATTACGACCGACATTTGTAACAAGTAGAACTTTACTTGTAATATAATTATAATTATAATAAATATAATGTAATAATAATTATAATTGTGATTATAATTATAGTAGCAATAAATAATGAATAATAGAATTATATAATAATAAATATTCTTTGAGCAGACAAAATTTACAATTGTTGCATGAATTTAACGCAACGCGACGCGGAAAAAGGTCTAAATCAATTCTGTTACTTTTTACTCGACGGTAACCCGCGACTTATTTGACGAGAACAATAACGATATTAACCATATTATTCTTCAGCAGACTATATTTGTGACATCATTTATGTTGACATCATTTTCTTAATTATAACGATAAAGAAGGTTTCTTTAAAAAATTTCTTACCATTTTTCAATCAACTTACTTACTAGGGACGATAACTGAAAGTTGTTCCTTATTTAACTGAAGTTAATAGATTTTCGATTCTCATGACTCACGAAATTAGCCAATTCAATATGATACCATTGCAGGGCAGTTGAAACGCTTTTAATTAACACCATTAACCTTTTCGATGGCAGCGATGCATTTTCTGCCGATTTAAAGTTAATTCTGTCTTAACTGTTTAACGATAGCTAAATTATCGAATATCCGGAACCACTGACTTTGGTAACGTTAAAAAGACACGAATATGCTGATGAACTGTTTCCACTTGTCTCGATATGGTCAACGATTTAAGATTTGCAAACTATGGGCAGCGTGTGCCGCTTTGGTAAGCTTCCAATGGGCTCACGAAACTCACATGTTCTACACAACCTTTCAGTCTTTATCAAAAAGAAAAATATCAGATCCAAAATGAAACATTTTCACTGAAAGTTTGTGCGATTTATAATATATACATAAAGTGAGTCACAGATGTATTCGTACCTTTGCAATTACAATTTCATTTGATGTTTAAAGTTTATATCATAACAAATTGCTGTTTTTCAATAAACGATATATCAATCAAAAGCTTAATTATTACATACATATTCCCATCGATAAATAATGCAAAGTGTTTATTGTTAAAAAGAAAAATATTAGTTATCTAAATTCAATAATTATAAGAATACGAATACTTATGTGACTCACTGCACATGTAAAATTAGAGAAATATGAAGATAAATAGAAAACTAGCAATATAAATACGTTTTACAAAAGAATAATTAAATTAGTCGCGCAAATGAGAGAAACATATCGAAGACTAAACATTGTGGAATATTAAATAAAAAACAAATTTGTTCGTACATTTATTCACTATACGAAATAACACATTTTCCATATGAATATTCGGGAGACATGAGATTTTCACACGAGCTGGTCTGTATTACGCGATTTAAGGGCGCCTGCGCTCTGAATTCCGATTCGAATAAAGCGAAACAGGGGAGCTTGACCCTTGGTCATTGGCGAGAATACAGACAGTCTGGTCCGCAGCCTTTACAGTGCTAGTATGCTCTTTGCGCAACAGTTCACCTCTTTGCCATGTCTTGCCAAGTATAAAAAGTATGTACGAGCCCAAAATTCACTAGAAACTTTCGTTTTATCCGCTATTGTTAGAAAGATTTCTAGTATCACGTCTATTGACAATCGTATAAGTTGCACATACCTTAATACTCAGATAGGGGACACTTTCACTTATTTCGAATCAACTGCATTTGCATACAGAACTATATTTTCCTCATTTATCCGTGGAAAAGTGAGGCTGTTCCCAAAAAGAATATGTATAAGTAGAAAAAATAAAACATAATTTACTTAGAAGATATTATTATAAATTTACAAACTTTTGCGGCTACGTACAATGAGATATTTTATTATTTAAAATAAAAAGTTCCAAATCGTAGAAGTTTCCCCAAATTAAATACGTTTGTATTCATTACTTATCCTTCAAGCTCCTCATTTGGTCATATTTGAATACATTGGCAAAGTAAGAAAGTAACTTACCTTCTTCAAAAGTGTTCTTTTGCTTCATTTCAGACATTAACAAGATTATAATCAACATTAATTAACAACATAAGGATCATTTTCATTTCTAATTGTTAGTGTATGTATACGTTCTAGAATCAAGAGTTAGTATGTAACTACGTGCTACGCTGTTCATCCAATAAATGATGTGAGAAATGTATTTCATGAATCGCGATTGTCATTGCACTTCAATGGGAACACGCGTGTCACAGAAGATAACATCCGCATCGTACTCATAACTGTGTCACATACTTCGATATAGAACTACTAGTAAAAAATATCGGTGTTTCGCGGCCTCTCGCTATTCCATAATTCTTTCAATAATGATCGCATCGAAATATAAATTTCAAATTTCACGTAATTAAATAATCGAAACACAACACTGTGAAACGGTGAAACATTAAAAAAGGACAAATAAATAAATATGATATAGAGTATATGCGTACAATCAGCAAGTACACACACACACATATATATATATACTATATACTATATATATACTCTTATCTTTCAATGTCAATATTATTTCCTTATTAATATTTAAGTACGATGTCTCATTGAGCTATGTACGTATATGGCCGTATCTCGTGACCAATTGTAATTATTACTTATAAAGAAATTATTTTTTTTTTATAGGTCACGCGCGCCAAGCAAGGCGATGGACCGATACGAACGACTGGCGCGTCTTGGGGAGGGTAGCTACGGTGTAGTCTTCCAGTGTAGAGATCGGCAAACTGGAAAATTGGTAGCTGTTAAAAAGTTCCAACAAACTGAGGATGATCCTCTTATACGCAAAATCGCACTACGTGAAATAAGGCTCCTTAAGGTCAGTCGTTATGCTTGAAAATACAGTAATGTGTAAAATTCTTAGGCCACCTATACGATATAATCACTATCGTTTGACTTATCGTTACTAAAAGACGTATTGTCAAATCATACTACATAAGTCACATGGTAGCGATATAGCAGAACAAGCATGATCATTTCAAAATTTCTGTATCATCGTAATCTTTATCATAAATATTATCGCCACTCGAAAAACTTGTTTATCAATCTGATACGTATATACTGTGTTTGAGATGATAAAATGACTTAAATTGAAAGAAGACGGAGATCGTATAATATCACAGAGTAGAACAGCAGTTTCAATATTTAACAAGTTGAAAAGAGATTTCTTTCCTATGTTTATAGTATGTATACGAAAAAGAAAGGGCGAAGAAGAAAGGAACTGTTAGATATCACAAGGCTAGGATCAGACTATCTGAAAATAAGTCTCATGTCTTTCTTTACTTCTCTCTTCTTCCAACATGGTTCTAGCGCTTTACGTATATACATATGTATACACATACCTTCAAGTGAACGACCTCTTACAAGCCGAAGGTACTAAAGCTCGCAGTGGCTAGTCTCGGATTAAGAAAACTTCGTTCAAAAAATATGGAGAAATTCTCGAAAGTATTATTAGCCTTAATTAGAATATAGATGTTTGACATTTCTTAGAGTTTTTTTTTAAGAATATCGATCAGCTCGTGGAAGAAAAATTCGTGATCTTGCACAGCAACGTAGCAATATAAATTCACCGTTGACGTCGACTGCAAGAAGTGGCCAACGGTCAATACCGTGGCGGTCAATATCTTAGCGTGTTCTGCTCTCGATGACCTAGCCTTATCGAAATAATCAGAGAGTTCTCTTCCAAACATATGCGCATTCAAACGAGCGTCCACTCTGTTCTGACATTTCGCCTCAAGGATATCTTCTTTCGTCCGTACAGCAAATACGGGGCGTGACGTTAATGATTTCCTTTTCACACGACTTTTGATCTCAAACGCTGTCCGCAATAACAAACCAAAGCGAAAAATTTCTAATTTCGATCATTTTTTAACATATTCAAGATCTATATAAATTACAAAAAAAAAAAAAATAAGATAAGAATACTAACGCCAATACTAACGTATACGCTAGGAACGCACAATTATTGGTAATATTTATAATATTTATAATATTTATAATATTGTGTATGGTGCCTATACTGCCAACAATTTTTTGCGAATATCTCGGAAACTAAAGTTGAGCGATAGTTATATATATATGGAAAAAGTTGTTCATAATGTTGATTTCTACACATATTCAGAAATTATCAAAGTCGATGTGATGAAAGATAGCTTATACATTATAAGAAGGTAACTATTTATGAAACTGACATCATCTTAGATTTACATGATCTTTTAATGTGTTATTGAAATCAAAATTTTAAGCAACTTCTTTCTTTGCATATTACCGTCAGACTCTACTAATTTTCGAGATATTTGCAGAAAACTGAAAAAACTGTCAGTACTACAATGAATTCAGCCCTACAAAATGTTTCTATGATACAGTCCTAAGCAAGGCCGACACGCTCGTCGCTTGGCAATCTGTTTATATCCATCATACATTGATCTGTTTATTTTTATTCTATACTTTACAAATCTAAATAATCATTCACAATTACATGTGATGCGATACTGTAAGAAATTTTTTCGAAAATCTGTTCTGACGACCCAACCACGATTTTGTCAATCGAATATAGAGTATCGAAAAATAATTAATTAAATTCTTCATATTACGATATGAAAAGATATTCGCAACGGTAATTAATTAAATTTACAGCGCGCTACGAGGCGGCCATCGACCAATGCTAACGCATACATTGTTACGGACGCATTTGTATAGACAGAATTCACTGTAGTGGTACCGATTGTTTCTTGCGAATGTCTCGGAAACTAGTACAGAGCAACGGTTATATGCATAGGAAAAAGTTGTTTAAAATCATGCTCCCGACAATATATTAAAAACTCATCGAAATAAAAAATGGCGGCAGGTTTCTAAATAATTATGCACCTAAATATAATGTACATATAGTGCAGAATAGATGAATGTTATCAATGTTGTAAGAAAACGTGAAACTCAAATGTCTGGAACAGTCGCCGGGCCTTCATCGTCTTTGGCGAAACTTTTCAATACAAGAAGGCGAACACTTGAAGATAACATAAATGAAGCTCTCTTCCTTCCTGCATCGTAGACTAGCGGGCCCTAACGGTTTCATGATTCCGACACTTAGGATTATTCTCATTCATTCTTTATACAATCGTCAACACGGACGAACGTCGAAGAATATCCTACGCGAATTTTGTTATTTCGAATCAACGTAACGCTTGAGTAACGATCTTATACTTAACTCGTGTAGTTTATATATAGTAAAGTAGAGTAGTAAAGTATATATAGTAAATAATTTTCAGTATAAAAATTACTGTAATTCATAATGTATCAATCTTAAACTTTCTTTTATGTGTCACTTTCATACTGTTGTACCAAGAAAAGTTGAACTGTTGGCTGTTTAATCCTTTTCCAAACTTATTGTATTACATGCAGTATATTTAAAAAACGTTCTAGAATCTGAAACATCCGAATTTGGTCAATCTTCTGGAGGTATTCAGACGGAAACGGAAATTGCACCTAGTCTTCGAATACTGCGAGTACACGCTACTGAACGAGATGGAGAGATATCCGAGCGGGTGTCCAGAAATCACCACGAAGCAGCTTACATGGCAAATTCTTCAGGGCATCGCGTATTGTCATCGACTAGGTTGCGTTCACAGGGATGTAAAACCGGAAAATATTTTAATTACAGCCGATGGCGTAGTGAAATTGTGCGATTTTGGTTTCGCACGAATGCTCAGTCCTGGTGAAAATTACACAGAATACGTCGCAACTAGATGGTACAGAGCGCCAGAACTGCTGGTAATTTTTTTTTACATAATATAATCATTTCTTTCCATTAATTTTTTAAGATTCCATTCTATACGCACTTGTTATTAATAATTCATTATCTCTAACCGTTGAAATCTTGTGCGTGACATTAACGATAAATTGGTTAAAACAAAAAATAAAATTAATATAGATATTAATCCAGCATACTAATAAAAAGAATTATATACTTTTTTGATTCGTTTAAATAATGTGTTTTATTAATTAATTCACTAATGATATTTATTCGTATTCTGCTTGGATCTTTTTCGTACTTCTAGATTTTATTGACTTGTATTATAATAATTAAATTATTTTTAATTACTACGAGAACGTGTTCTTCAACAGGTAGGAGATACTCAATATGGTACACCAGTCGATGTGTGGGCAATTGGTTGTGTTTTCGCAGAATTAATACGTGGAGAAGCGTTATGGCCAGGAAAATCAGACGTGGATCAATTGTATTTAATTCGAAGGACTATTGGTGACTTATTACCGAGACACATAGCTATTTTTCAGCAAAATGAATTTTTCGCTGGTATCACTTTACCGACTCCTCAAACCCTCACGCCCCTCGAAACTGCTCTACCTAATAGAGGCAATACAATTCTACAGGTGAATTTTTACATTGCTTTCTTTATCTTATATAAGCGGTTTAAATAAAAAATTTTTAGTAAATTGATCATAGGAAGATTTAATTGATTCCATTCATTTCATCGAACAGCTTGACTTTCTTAAGAAGTGTTTGAACAAAGATCCTGACGAAAGATGGTCTTGTGAACAACTTTTACAACATTCTTATTTTGAGAATTTTCATTTCAAAATGCCTGAAGTTGAAATGGAGGAATTCGATAAGCTTAAAAAATATCGAGATCGATCACGAGTATGTACAGTTTTATAATAACAAGAATACAATGAATAATGAACCAGACAGAAAATATACATGACATTTTTCTTACTACAAAATTCATATCGAATACTAAAATATACAACAAGATAATATATTGCATACAAAATAAGTAACAAAAATACCCTTACCTATCGTATATCTATTGTATTTTAGAATAGTAATTACAGTCAAATGGTATTACCCCAACTTCCCAAGCCTGGTGCTTCAGTACATAGTCAAAATGAAAATCGGCCGAGAAGCTCCTCCATGCATCATCAGCAGCAGGACTTCGATCATCTGCCTATGATTAAAGGCTGTAATTAAGCTCCTCTGTGATTGTAATATACTTATACACATATACATATATATTTATTTGTCTATTTATTTAAACTTTATAGATTTTCATTATATCAATTAATGATTGTTAATAAATTTTATTTTTGTTTTTCACGTTTGTGTTCATAACTTCTGAAGAGATTTTGTTTAACTAGTATAATTTCCATATCATATATATATATATATATATATATATATATATATATATATATATATATATATATATTGTATCTATATTAATACATACATCTTAAAATAAAATTTTGTATAAAATGATATTATTGTGTATGTATATATATAAGGTACATATATATTAATAAATTGTTCTTCTTGAAAGTTAATTACAAAATACAGCCTTTCACATAAGTTTATCTTTTCTTAATTTTATTAATCATTATCATCCTATTTCTTATGCTAACTAAATAAATATTATTACTTCATTAAAGTAGTTTAATACTACAGACTTTACATACTAACAACATTTATTACACATTATACAAGTATATTATCTCTAATTATGTACTATCTTTCTTCATAATCTGCTGATAGACTGTTACAAAGGGATGTGGACGTCGATCTTCTTCTGGTATTCTACATTGTATTTTATACCACAAAACATGAAGACCAATAAAGGCAGTAGTAATCCCCCATAACTGATAATTCATTTTTATATAATCTTCCTGTTTACGTTTATGCAGAACAGAAAATATCCAGCTATATCTCTTATATGTATACTAAACGTGATTTATATTATCTTCCTGAAAAATTTATATATATAAAAGATATCTTTTGCAAATAAGATATATTTCATAATCACTTACAAAATTGTTTATCAATGTGTAATTAATCACAATGTGTTTTAATACTTATAGATTACAATCACGATCTATCGCGCTATAATCGTACATACTTGATCGTACTTTACTTGAATATAATACATAACCTAAATATATTAAGTGTACTTAAAATTGATTGGCTAATCATATTTTATATGCTCTATCAAAACTTTCCATGAATTTCGTTTCGTAGTAATTTGATAATTGTCACTTATCAATTATTAATTATAACACTCTGTAACTGAAAGGTTATGCAGTTAAAATAATAAACAATAGTGTAACTCTCGAATGTCACTAGTCAGCAGCCAATAGTTGCAACCGCAGCAATCAAGTTTTATTTGCATTTACTGCCCTGTCTCGTTGGACAAATCACAGAGTATAGGGGAATTTAACGCGCCATCTCTGATGCAAAAGCGAAGCCAAAGCATCGTTCCACGTCCTCCAATTCTTACAAAGAGAACAAAAATTAATTAACTACATAACTATGTATACGGTTTGAAAAAGAAGACAGGTTAAACTTTATTTTAATGAAAATTAAATTATTGGCCTTTTTTTGTTGCTATTTAATAATTTTCAATACGTAAAATTTGAAAATGCAAGTCTTAGTTGTAGAAATCCAGCGGTTCAGAAGTTGCGCATAATGTAAATGAACTTTGTCAAAAATTGACGTATTAACGTAGCCTGTCACATACGTACACTTGTTACAGCCAGCGACTCCACTCATTGGACGAATCTTGGATAGAAAGCAACATGACGTCAAAGTAAACTGTTAAGTACGTTATAAATGCTCAACTTTATATACGCATAACTTTTGAATCGCTGGATTCCTAAAGTTAAAAATTGCATTTTCAGATTCTACGCATTGAAAACTACTAAATGGCAATAGTTTTATTCCCATTAAGACGAAGTTCAGCCAGAAAATATTTTGTAAGCGGAATTTTTAGATGGTTTTAGGATAACATAAATCACACACACACATATTTCAGCAAAAAGCGGGAAATTGTTGCGATAATATTAAATATTCTTTAGACTTTAGATTGATTAGATGAAAGTAATAGTGTTATATGAAAGCTTAATGTTTATTTTATATTTTTATTTATTGTTAATTTTATGATATTATCAATATTTTGAATCTGAAAAAGATATTTTCCTTAAGATATAATGTATATAAATGTAATATAATCATCTGTAATTATGCCTGGTGAAAAATTAATAAATGCGGTACGAAGTACCTTTTCGTTATACGGACTTGTACTTTCAAGGTATATAAATTTTTAATGTATTACATATAATATTATGTAAGTATACTAAATCTTAATTTTATTTTTTAATCTTTATGAATAAAATTTTTTGTTGTCTAGGAAACTTAGCGTTTCACTTGCTAAGGAACTTCTAAATGTAGAAGAAAATGAACGTGAAATGTGGCTGATGCAAGTAATAGAGCAAGTTTTAGCTCAAAATTTAAGTGATACACAGATAACCGTTGAAAATTTGAAGCTAGCAATAGAAGAATGTATAAAACCAAATGCGTTAAAGGATACAGAAACAGTACTAAATGTTATAGATGTATTTGATATACCTAGAATCAAATACGAGTTGTCTGAGAACAAATTTGTTTTGGAAACTGTAACACCAAATTTGGTTGCCGAAGCACAATATAAATCCATACTTTTTAAAGATAGATTTGAGTTGCTTTGGTACAGAACTATGAGACATGAATTATTTACTCCTCCAATGCCTGGTGAAAGAAAAAATGATTGGATTGAATTAGTACCAATTGAACATCTGTTGAGTGGAAGTAAAGAAGGAAATGTTTATGTTATGGGTCTTCTCTCTCAATTAGTAGAGGGTCAATATTATTTGGAAGACACAGGAGGTACAATAAAAGTTGATTTACAAAAAGCAATATCCTTTTGAAGCTTCAGATTTATGTAATCATTTATGTAAACATAAATATTTATAAATGTTTCAGTATGCTAAATCAATTATCTGTTAATCGCACTTTCCTTAATATTTGTATACAGATTTCAGGACGGTTTGATCATGGAATGCTCTATAGTAATAGCTAATGGAGATTTCAAGGACGGTATTTTACATGTGAAAAATTTAGGTTTTCCACCAGCAGAATCATCTAGTAATGCACGCGTAGATTTCGGCAATGCTAATACATTTGGTGGTTTGAGCAAGTTTTCTTTGAAACTTTCTGAAAAACTAAAAACTTATGAAGAAAGTAACAAAGATGGAATGATTGTTTTTGTATCCGAAATGTGGTTGGATGATAAAACTGTTTTACGCAAATTTAAAATTATGTTGGAAGGGTATTCTGAATATCCACCTATAGCTTTTGTATTATGTGGACATTTTTTAAGTTTTCCTGCAAAACCGTCAAGCAGGCAAAAATTGATAGAGGGATTGAAAAATCTTGCTGATATAATAATACAATATCCAGATATAAACCAAACTTCCAAATTTATTTTTGTACCTGCAACAGATGATATTGGATCACCAAAAATTTTGCCAAAATTGCCACTGCCCAAAAATCTTACAGATGATTTTAGAAAAAATATACCTGGAGCAATATTTGCTACTAATCCATGTAGAATTCAGTATTGTACGAAAGAAATTGTGGTACTAAGGGGAGATATTTTAACGAAAATGTGTAGGAATACTCTTTACTTTCCATTTCAAGGCAATATCCACGATCATGTAAGCTTTATTATGTTACTGATTGTTTATGTATGTTGTATAAAAATGTGTAACTTCATTTTTGATAAATGTTTCAGTATGCAAAATCAATTATCTCTCAATCTCATTTGACTCCTTTAAGTCTTCCAATGTTACCTATATATTGGAAATACAACCATGCATTACAAATATATCCTACTCCGGATCTCATTGTAACTGCAGACGGATTTGAAGCATATGAAACTACCTATTCTAATTGTCATATAATCAATCCAGGATCATTTTCGAAAAACGACCATTCCTTCAAAGTATACGTCCCAGCGCTAAATTTAGTTGAACATTGTGCTATTCCCAAAGATATGGATGGTGTTTAACAACAAATTATTATTGACGTTTGAAAATAAATAAAGTATTAACAAGTAAAATATTTTTGTAAATTCAATGATAATAGTAATTTACTGTACCTTCTGCCTCTCTATGAACAATTGCATGCCAATTTAATACAGTATATATTTTCACATCACAGCTTTCGTAAGTCAAGTTTGGTTATTGAAAATAACTTAATTTTTATTAAATAATTTAATTATAATTAAAAATAATTTAATTTTATTTTATTCGTTGAGAATACTGGATAACTTCTTGGTCCATGTCGTTTAGCAATGCAACGAAATAATATTGAAGAATAACTTAGTGACTCTTATGATCGAATATGTTTAATATTATCAACATAATACACCTCAGGCAAATTTAACACTCTCCTCACTTCTCTTCAGACTGCCTAACAAATTTGTATATCAGACTCTCTATCTGGGACACAGGAAATACGCGTTTATTTAATTATTTTTCTTATCGATTTATATAAATAGATACATACAATATTAAACACATGTGTTTCTACCTCTTCGCAATGTACATAACAATATTACAGGTACAAACTGGGCCGCGGTATATCTCAATTCACTGCGCTGGAAGCATAAGTCAATTACTGGCCGTTTAATTAAACATTATAAGGATCATAACTTTGTAAAACAACGTATAACATATGAGATGCAATAATAAAACGCGATAGTATGATCTGCAAATATTACAATTTCGTATTAATAACGAGCTGAACTGCTATTAACAATACCAGCTGTACAGAAGTTAAAGGGAACATACGTAAGTTATGTAAATATAATAATTAAGACACAATTTCTGTTTAGCAAATTTTACGATATATATATATATATATATATATATACATATATATAGAAGAATGTATAAAACCCAATGCGTTAAAGGATATATGTGTGTGTGTGTGTGTGTGTGTGTATACACATAAGAATGTATAAAACTCAATGCGTTAAAGGATACATATACGCGCGCGTGTGTGTGTGTGTGTGTGTGTGCGTGTGCGTGTGTGTGTAGAAACATTAATTTTTATTATTTGAATCGACTTTTTTCTCTAGCAGAAGCTTCCACTCTTATCCTACGCGCACACACATACACACATTTTCTCTTTCTCTCTGTACATTATATAATTTTAGCAATCGTATACGGATTACGAATGCTGCAAAAATCTGCGTTTAGTGCTCCAGATATTTGAAGCTAAGTATCGTATCGATATAACGTACTTTCAATCGTGGCAAGCGAATGTTAAACTTTTATTACATCTAAAACGTTCGATTAAGGTATGAGCATTAGTGTTAGAAAAAACAAAGATTAATAGTTAATATGTATAATTATGAAGTCTCAGGACTACGCTCACATACTTATCGAAATATATTACATTGCCGCTATATAAAAAAAGAAGAACACGCTTATATCTATTGCACGTCCTTAAATTTTTATATACTCCGATGTCAACATCTCCTCAACACTCTCAACTATATCATAATACAGAATAATACATAATAGTTTATATACCAGTGCTTTCTTCGTGTAACTATGTACAGATGCATAAGTTCAACTAGTAGAGTTACAATTTCAGTCGACGGACGGTGTAACGGCCCTTCAGACTCCATGTCTCACGAACTCTCTTTCTTCGCGTGCAATTCTCCTAAAAAATCAATAGTTGAGTCAAATATGTACATATATCATTTCAAATTTGAATAAAATATTGGTTGCTTGTAAAGTTTTATCTAATTTTGAATTAGATCTCTTCATTCAAAATCTTTATCTTTTTTTAATTAGATATGTATTATTTTGTTTTTAGTACCATTAATACATTTTTTAATTATTTTGAGCAATAAAAAAATCTGTTATTAATTGAAACACGAGCTTTTTAAAACTGACAATGAATGCTTTGGTTATAACTGATACATACATATATTGTGTACCTACTTTCTCTTTGATATCTACGGCAAGCTTGATTCCTTTCTTCCGCGTCGAAGTACCATAGAGTGATTGCATATCTGGTTTTGTAAGCTGGTTGAACCTCGTGCGGATTTCTCCTATCAGACCAGAAGAACAATATTCTGTCGAAGAGAGGTTCAATATCTGCCACTTGATCACGCCAGCCCTCTGGGAATATCCTCAAGAGGCCGCCGTTTTCCTGTTGATGCAGAAATAATACAATTTATTATTATATAGTATTACAGGAAGAGGAATAATTTGAAATAGAAATTTACAATAAATTTGTCGAGATTATTATATATATCTAGAGAATTATTCATTTA
Source organism: Bombus sibiricus (assembly GCA_014737505.1). Taxonomy (NCBI): domain Eukaryota; kingdom Metazoa; phylum Arthropoda; class Insecta; order Hymenoptera; family Apidae; genus Bombus; species Bombus sibiricus. The sequence continues at coordinate 18,980 of JACXIM010000188.1, forward strand.
TTAGATTATAGCATGTCTAAACAATTGTCTGAAAAATATTTATAAATCCTTACAAGGTGACAGCAAAAACTGCGAATATCGAATTATGTTCTTGGTGCAGCAATTTTTTATATTTTAAATGTTTTTATTACAATTTCTCCCATCAAAATTGTGGGCATATGCAAGAGTACCGTAATAAATAAACAGAATAAAAGATGTACCAAAACAAACTGTAAAAGTTTAATATTTAAAAAAAAAAAAAAAAGAAACATAATATTAATATTAAAAGAATTTACAAAATAAGATATAAAAAAAGTTATTAATTTCTCGAAAACAAAGGGTCGTGCACTCGAAATCTTTCGGAGCTGTTTTACCATCAGCCTAAAGCATCAAATACACATACATACGGCTAATTCATTCGAGATTTCGCAGTCTTGCAATTTCCGTGTGAGATGTTTTTTGTTTAATACAATTTAATACAAAAGATGTTCATTCTTTAATACATTATTGATGATAATTTATTGCCAATCACACTCATTAAGTATTAATGAGTCACAATATTATTTGTCCCAATATAATATTTCAATGAAAAATAGAGAAAATTAATGATTAAATTTGCAGATGTGAAGATAAAATAATAGCGAAAGTTTAAATAAAATAAACACAAATTCAAGAACATACGTACTTTTACTATTGACATTTATATAAAGATTACTCTTTAAACATAGTAATATTTTGTGTTATTCAGCATGAAATTGTTGTGATATAAATTCTTATTTCGATTATTTAGAATAATTAAAGTTAAACTAATTATTTAGAGGTTTACCCTCATCACCGATTTCGACGATTTTTTTAATATGTATGTTGTCGGGAGGGAGGGGAGATGATTCCGAACAATTTTCTCCTATATATGTAACTGTACGCCCTAGTTTCCGAGATATTCGTAAAAAGGTGTCATTATTGGCACATTCAATCCTGTGCTTATGTACCTGAGACTCATTATTTAAACCTTATCATAGATCTGGCTGTAGGTAGCGTAAAAGATTTGACTCTCTTCACCTTTGAATCTCTTAATCATTTTGTCCCTATATTAAATGTATTACTATTTTACGCAAGCATTTCCGGTCTCCTCACTGCGGCCGGATCGAGAAAAATAACCCAAAACTAAACCTAATACATTGATGATATTTGTGTTTAATTGAGCTATAGCAGACATTTTGTCCAGCCTCACGGAAATGATCGGAATATTCAAATATTGTAATATTCAAGTTCGCCCAACTCTCGTTCATACAAACTAACCATAAACAAAAGACAAGGTGGCTGCCAACTAATACTAACGCATACGCTGTTACGGACGTATATTCCTCATAGGCAGAATTCGCTGTAGTGATATCGACAGTTTTTTTGCAAATATCTCGGAAAGTGGGATCGAGCGGCCGCTACATGTATAGAAAAAAGTTTCTCAGTATCAGGACCTCGACAATATAATTAAAAAATCATCAAAATCGGTGATGAGGGTAAACTTCTAAATCAATTACTCCTATTTTTTTTTTTTTTTTTTTTTTTTTTTAATTTGTTGACTGATTACAATATGAATTTTCTTAAAAATTAGCTACTTCAATAAAGAAAATTTCTGGGTTTTTTTTAAGTTCGTTAACTTTTTAATTCTTTCATTAAAGCAAAATTTGAACGCATTTAGAGATACTTTCTCAATGCGAGAATTGATTGTAAAATACTAGTAAATAAGAAAAAAAAAAAAAAAAATTAGAGATTCCAGACTCAAAAAGTTCCAGACTCAAAGCTTGTTCGGAAAGAGGTCAATATAAACATGAGGATTTTACACAAATTCATCAAGTTTCTCTTTAATGATGCCCTTGTTCGAAAGAGATGTATGTATTCATTCACGGTTAAAGGTAACAGGAACACTCGCACACGTTGCGAGACGAGACATTCTACAAACGGTGCTTTTATATTTTTCAAGACAGCATATGTTTGACAGCCCCTATTTTCCGTGTAGGTCAACGTAAACATTGCTCAATACGAGATTCTCGTGCATGTGCGAGACGGAAGCGTTACATGGGACAACTCACGTAGGCCCTGGATGCCCTTCGTGCTCTATTCAACTCTATCGCCTACCCTTTTTCAGAGTGTCCTCACTTTTAAAATTCAAACACGCATGGTCGCACGTGCAGGGTGAAGTAATAAGGAAAGTACATGTGAGAACGAGTGCCAGCCAGTCATCATGCTGCTATTGTTATAATTTATTGTAAATTATTATACGGTTCTGATTATTATATGATCATTAAAATTTATTATAATAAAAGAATAGAAATATATACATACATTAATATAAACAAATCGTTATTTTTTGTACAATTTGTAATTTGTTACCTTTTTACAACCACTTCTGATTTGCACTTGGCGAATTTAACTCTCTCACAAGTATATCATACAAATATACTAAATTACAATATCCTGTATATATTGTACATATATTACCATGAGTAATATTATTATTAATATTTATTTCTTGTAAAAAGTTGGAAGTATGTGCATATCTTTTATATGTAATACCAAAAATGCAATGAATCGACGATAAAAAAAGAATGCTAATTATTTTCTATAGTGTGTTCATTTTGTGTTATCTTATTACACCATCAAAAGGTTAAACGAAGCAGAACATTTACTCGAACGTGAGGAGGTTAAATAGTCTATATAGAAAATCGCTAAATTTTTTCACTCAAATAATGTGAATTTCCAGGTAAGCGGATTCAGCTAGAGTTCAGTCAATCAGACATCTATTCTAGTACGATACTGTTGCATTTCTTGAATATACATACATACATCTCTAAAAGTTCTATTTTAATGTGAATAAATTATAATAGAAATTTGTATTTTGAATTGACCTTGTAAAGTTGTGATTTTCTATCTACTTGTTATTTGTAACAAAACGAAAATAGATGTTTTCGAAAGACTACGTATTTCACAAAATCATTGAAGTAAAGGAAAATCTCATGAAACATCACTCAAAGGGGCGACCCTGAAATCTATACCGCACAGGAAATTAGTTTTCAGAAGGCACACATCACTATTGTAATGGCTACTTTGGACTATAAAATTGTTCATGCATTATTTTAGAATTAAAGAAGACACGAATAGAACAAAAAGTTTAAGATCTTAATAAAAATAATAAAATTAATGTTTAATTAATGTTTAATGTAACATAAAATTATGTTTGCAAATTACAGATTACGGGTTATTGATGAGTTATAAAAGAAGATGGAGAAACTTGATAGAATTTTCAATATATCTTATCTGTATTTAATTATATTTTTATTAGAAATATATTATGAACATTAAGAAATTAGTATAATCAAGCGCAAATAACTATTTTATCTCTCTTACTATCTCATAGTATAATGATAAAAATGACTAAATATGTATTTCGGTACTAAATTTTCATTTAAGTGATATAAATTTCTTTGCATATTTATTCGTGGCGTGTACATAGATCTTACCTTGATATCCCAATCTCGGTTAAGATAGTATATAGCTGTGATACATCTTCCATCTCGATTGGGGTTATCCACATGTTTCACGTAATGCGAACCGTGACCAGGATAACAAGCCACCATCGCCTGAAAAATAATGCGTCGCATCATCTTAATCGAAAAAACGAAACAGTTCTTGCAAACTGGCTTATATGTATTCGCTAACTGACTAATCGTTAGGAATGTAGATCTGAGTGTGTCGTGAAATTTGTAATAACAGCTCGTTGATTTTTTAAACAGAAAGAGATAGGTCACTCATATATTGACAACCGTTTTAACTTAAACATGAATCAAATTCAATCAACTACTTATAAACAGCTTTTTTTTAAATTAAAAACGACAAAATGACAAAGATAAGTGATCTCAGAGATGTAATAAAACAAATGTCAGATATCGTAATTAATAATCTTACATTATCAGAAGTTAAATAGGCGCATAACATATTTATGAAAGAGCAGTATATCTAAAGTATCTGTTTCTACCGCATTATAAGTGTGTGTATTTTCCCAAAGTTCTTATATCATTGTTGATTTTAAATCATTTTATAAAAAAATTAATTTATTAGATTTTTATTACAGATTGTAGATCGTAATAGGTAGTGATGCACCTCGTATGGGTAGTGAAACGCATAGTTGAATTATTTTACGAAATTTTTATTTATTTTTCAAATATAAGAATAATGACAATTATTAAATTGAATTATCAATTCAAACGTAATCAATATTAAAAAAAGTCTAGAACTGAAACTTCTAACGCAATTTTCTACTCACCCCGCCATTTTGTTTTAGTCCTACATATGTATATTCAGAAAATTATTCAATTAGTAATCGATAAAATTTAAAAATGATATAATTTTGTTTATGTTTTTATATTGCGTATCAAGCTACATGTATACACATGACCATCGGAACGTGTTTTTATATTATACTTGAAGAATTTTAATCAATCGATTAAATGGACATCAGTGATAACGCCCTGGAAAGTGACGTCATCGAAGTGAAATTACAATACTATAATATCTCTAATCAGCTTTTATACTTACTTTTCGCGAAAATAATGCATGTTTCAGTTGGATTTTTTTTTTTTTTTTTTATTAGCGGTAACTTAAAAACCATTTTCCGACAGTATATATCGATTCTTTGACAATTCTTAACGAACTGGGAATAAATTATATTTTACGGAAATTCGATTACTCGTTATAAAAGTTTTTCCATGACTTCTAAAATTATTACAGATTATACTTCTCAATGTATATTGATTATTTTTATTATTGTTATGATTTGTTATTTAATAAGAAATATTATTAAGTTAACACACATATCGCCAAATTTTATTATCTAATCAAATATAGTTCAATAAATTAGCGTAAAGTTATAAAAATTAATTAATATAGAACGATTATCAACGATAATTAATTATTATTATATACGGTGAGTTTAAAACATTTAAACGATGATTGTATTTGCTTCTGTTTTCCAAAAATATAACTATGTATATAAACTAAAATTTACGGCGTGTATGCACCTGAATGAATAGTACCTAGAATGCTATATACAGCAAGCCATAGCGAATGAAACCTCAAGCAGGTTTTCAGCTTCTCGTGAGGTGCATCACGTAATGGAAGGCAGCAGTGTACCTTTTCTATTCCAATTCCTTTGTTTTCAATGACAGAGTTACGTGAGGTTATAACGAACGACACGTCATTTTCAACACTTATACGTCACGTTGTCACTTCGTTCTTTATATTAGTAAAAGTTTTTAAATAAGTAGAAATTTCTGGTAAGTCCTACAGTGCTTTATTTAAGCCCATTTTGTGCCAGCTTTGATTTATTTATCAGTTGTCAAATTACTTTTGTATTATGTTTTGGTTTCGTGAGAAATTCTGGAAACGAGTGTCGATAACATGTATGTAGGGTATATGTATTTACCAAACTCTTATGATTTCATATTTTATTAGCGATTTAAGTTTTTTGAATGAAATGAATGATTTGAATTTTTGAATGAACAGAGACTGAAAACACACAAAACTTTAGTACATATCTATAGGATTAGTTTACTAGAAGAATGACACAACTGAGAAAAGTAAATTTTTCAAGAAATCAATTCTACAATTTTTTTTTTTTTTTTTGTTTTTTTTTTTAGAGAAGACTGTTAATTACTCAACTATTAGCAAAGAGAAAAATATTTTTTTTTCCTACAATTTTGGTAATCTTTGAGCTTTGACAGCCACAAATAAAATATTGTTTGTATGTATTCCGTATTATTAGAAGAAGTAATTTTACTGGATAATTATTACATTTCTTAGTAAATAGATCATTTTTAGAGTTAATTTTTGTAAACATTTCGAAATTTATGATTCTTGAGATGCGTAAGTTTCCTATAGAGTAAATACAGAAGTAAATACAGAAGTAAATACAGAAGTAAATATAGAAGTAAATACAGAAGTAAATACAGAACATCTCACAACTCTGATGAGAAATTTCTATCACTAAATAAAGAATTCTGAATAAACATTAAATGACTCATCATCATCACAAAAGTACAATAACATCAAATAATTAACAAGAATTAACAGACTATTTATTTCTCTTATTATCCTTATATTAATTTATACTCACTTCAGTTACAATCAAGGCTAGATATAATGGAATGAGTAATTTGAAAAAAGAAACAAGGAATCTTGAATCCTAGTCCCACTTACAAAAAAAGGAAAAATCAAAAGAAGTTTTAAATGTTCGTGTAAATAGTAAACTGTTGAATACGCAATGAGGTGAATGATCTGAATAATTACTCAGCGGAATAGCATAAGACAATAGACCTAGTATCAAGTCAAAATAAAATGGTAAATCGTATGAATCATAAGTCGAATGCGATATTACCTATTACTCTTTATATGCAAATTCATATCTAATGAGGATTTAGCTAATATCTTTGCAACACATGTACTCAAAGTACCTATAGTTTGGCGTGTAATCTTTTATAGAAGAAAATATGCGCTATTTGCACAGAAAATGATAGTTCTCGAAAATAAAAGTTAGTAGTATATATCAGAAAATAGAGTTTGTTAAAATTAATTAAATATTTAATTAGAGTTACCATATTAACTTTTAGTATCTAGCTCTTATTAGCTCTTTCGATGAAATTATTACTCATCATATAAAGTATATGTAAATAAAAAAATAAACCAATCAAAAGCCTTTCGTTCCAAGATTTGATGCTTGTCTCCTGTTAACATCATATTTCGATATTGGGATAGTTATTTAAAAAACTATATTTTGGAACTTGAAAAACTTTAAATCTGACATCACCAAAAAAAAACGTTTATTCTTCAGATGTCCCTTCGCAAAATATTATTTTTTGTCCCTAAGAGGGGAAGTAATTGGAAATATGAAATTTCACGAGTGTATGCTAAATCCCAAGGGGGTGAAACAACAGATCTCAGAATTACGTTACTCAATGCCATATCCCACTAACTCTACTCCTGTGCTGTAACGTAAGATTTACGTCGATAAGAATTTTAGAATGAAAAAAAAAAAAAAGAACAAGTGTATTAACAAATGCGTCGTCTAATCTAAAAAATTCATCATATACTTAACTTAAAAACACTTCCATTATAAAACGCATAAAACGATCATAAAAGTTATGAATGATAATCGCTAGACAGTGGATTTTTATGCATTTGTCAGAAATTTAAGGATACAAAAAACGCACAGAATGTATATAATGTGAAAAGAAATATAAAATATCTAAAGCATAGTGTCCGCTAATATATTTTGCAAATTGCTTAGATACTTACCATTTCTTTAATTGCGTTCATAAGAATATGAATTTATATAAATTTAAATATCCATAACCTAGTAATCCTATTTATATCTACACAAATGAAACGATGAATGATTTTAGAGTTAGAAGAGAAGATGTTTATGGAGTATTTTAAAGGTTTCAGTAAACGTAAAGTAAATGTTGGTCTAGCTAGACGTATCAATGAAACGTTAAATAGCAGAGCAGTCAAAGGTCCCTGACAATGAGCGCGCACATGTGCCCGAGAAGGGCTGAGGTAGTCAGTTACACAGTTACTCCAAAAGGTAGAGCGTATATACATACAAATACTGATCACAATTTAGCCTTGACCTAAATAGACCACTAACCTCGATGTCCTTGGCACTACATTCGGCGGCGTGTATATTATCACGTAATCCACGAAATATGTGTCATACGATCGCTTTTTATGTTTACGTTTTGAAATCAGAAACGCCAATGTATAAGGGTGCGTCATTGCGATCCGCGTAAGAAATCCATGGGATGTGTCCTTGTCGTTACCAATTCTCAAAATCGAGATATATAGTATGTTTTTCTTATTTAACGTTTAATGTCGTTTCAACTTCAAAATGACAAAGGTGTGCGAGAATTTGACGAATCAGCATATCGTGCTCCATATGAATACATTTTGTTGTTTATATTATATTAGAAGGTTGATTAATTTACTCTCTTTTATGAATTTCAAGAGATCGTAAACTTTTTCTCAGAATTATTATTATTATTATTATTATTATTATTATTCGCTACTGTTAATTCAATATTGTGGGTAAAAACTTGCTTTTGAATTCTATAGTTGCATTTAATCAAATAAATTCGTTAAACAAACGACGTAAATCTTGCTCTGGCAATTGGTCGCGAATAGTAAACAAAAAAAAAGAGAAGAAAAAGAAATAAGAAGAAAAGAAAAAGAAAAAAAATAGAGAAGAAAAAAGAAAGAAATAGTAAAATAAAACCATTTACAAATTTTCATATTATGTATAACAATGAGTTTTCTTAAAAACACTCTGACTTCTTCAAGGTCTCTACCGAATTACCGAAAAATGCGCATTCTAATTCAAGTAAATAGACACTCGATACGCGTTCTCTAATAGTGATCCAGAATGGCAAATATCCTTCACCGTGCCAAGTTATAAACGATACAAACGAAAAAGCTATTCGATAACAAAGAACAACTTCCAGACACGTATACGGTCCGATCGGAAATATTTTTTCTTCAAAACGATCGCATTTTACCACGTTCAATATTGATATCCATATCGATAGTATTCAATAACTATTGTGCACCATCGAATCACCTTGGGAGGCGAACAATTGACACTGAGCTCGTCGCCGTGCACATCGTTTTGTTTTAAACGTTAGAGACAGCAGAAAAACATTCGTGTAATCAGTTAACTATTATCTCTCTTAATTTCCGTCGCGCCATTCGACGACAGAAATTGCTCGAGCATATTAAATACGAAACATTCTTTTCTAACATGAATCATAATCGTATAAATTGACTTAAATTGACAATAACCTGCGATTATGCGATTTACAAGACGTATACAGTATTAAAGAGCGCGTACACCTTGTTTGAAATCTTTTTTCCTCTCGTTCCTCCCAGTGACCTCGTTATCTGTAGACTGATACGATATATTATAGATAGACTGCAACATCGAGACAAAACGATGTCGATATCGTACACTTTACGTGCAGCTCGTCACGTTCCTTAGATAAGTAACACAACCTGTCAAAAGTACGCCATCGCGATAATAACGTAGGAATCGTTGCGATAGATTACGAACAGTAGCGTCAAAAATATGTGAATTCTTTGCGTGAATACGCGATAGAGTCGTCTGATATGAATGCTGCGCACAGTGAAATTTGTTTTATCGTGTTTATTAAACCGAAAGTCAAACGTCTGTGTGCGATCTTTGTCCCTTCGTTTGGTACAAATTTGAAGAGAGACTGAGAAGATGGTACATACTTTTGAATAAGAAAGAGAAAAATAGAAAGGAGGGCAGAAAATGATACATACTTTCGTGTGGCTGTTTGTGGAAGAATCTGTCAAATTTCAATTAATCCTTCATAATCTGTGCAGCATTCGACATTTTATTCTAAATGGTCTATGATTAGTAAGTTACAGCTTGAAAAAATGCATAATTTATATTAGGTATTATATTATTATTTAGGTATATTTTCACATTTTTGTAACCAACAGTGACTATACATTTTACTATTTTTAAATGTAAAAAGTGGAAAAAATTGAACCAAATATAATGTACAACATAACATAACATTTTACCGTAAAGAGTTGAAAAATCTGCTTTTTCCTTGAACTTATAAATATTTCTTCATATTTTTTATGAATGTTTAATTTTTTTACAACGTTCCGTATATGGGTAAAACGTAAAATAAACATCGGTGAATTTTCCTAGGTTTAAGGTTTAAGTTTTATGATTTAAGTTGTCTATCCAAGTGCAATCCTATTGTTAAATTAAAAAACTACCTGTATAGATGAAGTAATAAATTAATAATAATAATAATAATATCTATGGGTGATTTTTTCCACACGTTTTCGAAATTTTTCTACGTTTCGAATGTTGATTGTACGTTGAAATGTTTTACTATTCCTGCTGTTAGACTTTAGCTCATTAAATATTCATTTCTTCGTTTGTTTTTTATATCCGTTGTTTTCTTAACAAAAGTTCGATATTTAATAGAGGAGAAAAAGTAATAAAAAATTGTTTTGCATGTTTTATGGATAATTATATGTGCTACTTGTTTTGCAATTTATGATTGATGATCGTACTTGCGACTGAACGATTTTAACGAAACATGTGATTGAACTCGAATTGTTATCAGAATTGCAACCACTCAGCCATTTATGCGCAATGCAATATGCAATATGCAATATGCAATATGCAATATGCAATATGCAATATCAATTACATTGAAATATTTTTAATAAATCTCGTAATATTTTCTTCAATAAGAACAATTTGTGTCGAAAAATCCCAATATTTCTCGCTTTGTGTACAAATGATGTGTACAGAAACATCGAAATAAAAAATATATTTCTGTGTATTCTGCTTAAATATCAAACCTTAAGATAGACAACCACATGCAAACGATTAACAAAATTCAGATAATTCTTGCCGTCTATACAAATGATGTACAATTTAGTAAATACACATATTGAAAATATGCATTGTCATATTCTGATTAAATTTCTGAACGTACCTAAGTATGTAAAAAGCGAAGAAAATGTGCCACAACGCAAATTGCGGAAGAATGAATGAATGACCGGTCGATGCTTAAATAAATCTGCAGAAGTGTTATTACGAATGACGTAGTTTATATTTCTCATAAATTACGCATTGGCTATTGAAAATTCTTTTTCTGACATTCAATTAGTTTTTAAAGCAATATTTTTAAAACATATTAAAAATTAGAACTGAGAAATATTTTATAAGATTAACACGAATATCAACCGTCAACTTCTTAAATATCATTTGCTCGAAAATAAGCCGAAGATGAAGGTTATTTTTGAATCACTATTTCCTCGCGAATATAAATTCGAAATGCAACGAATATCACATACCGTTTAAAAAATAAATAAGAGTGTCGTACCAAGTACGACGTTTACGTTATTCATAGTTAAATGATGTTTGTATACCAAATACAACTGGTTTAAGTGGACGGTTAACGTTAACACCTTTGTACAATATAATTACTCACTGAATTATATTAGATTACGAGTTTCTAATCATACATGATATGCATGTTTTTATCGCAAAAAATAAATTAATTAGCGAAAAATATACTGAAAATTTTACTAAAGTAACTTTGTGAAAGATATTTTTTAACAACCTTAAATTTCACAGCCGTTTTTAGACATCATGAATATTAGATAAGACTTTGGACTAGAAGCGACAATTCACTGAAAGAAGCAAAGCCACGTCCTATCCTCTTTTAAATTCGCATTACTTTCGATATACAGCAACTATACCACAATCGGATTTTTAGCATTTGAGCAACGTCCAAAAATTATTTCAAACCTCACTTCATTGAAACGAATAATCGTTGTAATGTGACAACCAGATCTTCACAACTATAGTTGCAATGCAACTAATCAGCAACAATCGAGGCAGCAAACCGAAAAGGAATGGAAAAACATCCGTATATTATTCATTTAAACGAAACAGGTATTACGTTTCAGGGGAAAAACCGCTTTGCTAATGTTATTGCACGTGTTTCATAGAACCGAAAGGAAAACATACGACGTTTGTTACACTTCGAATACGGAAAATATTTCTGCAGTATGAGTATGAGTCACCGATTAGAATCATACAATTTTTATATATTATTGACCATATTCATAATACATTCTGCTTTTAAGTAGATACATAATTACATCGACAACTGTAAAAATTCTTTATCAAAGGTAACTTTGTAGGCGATACAATGTTTGCCGCGCACGAAACAACTTAGTGGTGTGAACGTGAACACGGATTGTAAATTTTTTGTTGTTAGGTTGGCGTAATTGAGTTACTGCTGATTGTTCGACAGTCGTTGGATCACCCTTCAGGAAAACGTATATGGTATTTATCTATTTTAATCTTAATAAACATATCCTTACGTTCTAAGTCTTAAACAATCATTTAAGTTTTAAGTAACGCCTCTCCCTCTACGCTATAATACCATTTATGTATGGTTGCTGTAAAAGGATTCTTCGTAGAAAAGATTTGGTATACATCGCACATTGAACAAGGAAATATTGTTATCTATGCTCAATTTACTTCATATTTCTCTCTCTCTCTCTCTCTCTCTCTCTCTCTCTCTCTGTATTTGTATATGCGCTTGACATAGATTATAAAAATTTTCATGCACTTCAACATACTAGATTTTACCAGATTATATAATTTTCTGTTGCTACATTGCCATAAAGTTTTCATTTATTACCTTTCCTGGTAATTGAAATTCTCTTTCGACGAAACATGTAAAATTTTGTTATATTTTTGTATATGTCTAGTGCAAGTTTGGAATACATACTGATGAAAATGAAAATATGACAAAGTCAGAAATGTAAATGTTAAAAATTTCAAAATGATAAACGATAATGGCCAAAAATAAGGAATTTCATAATAATCTGGTAACGAGAAGTGACTTTTATTTTGTATTAATCTAGAAAATATAAGATATGAAAATATGTTAATATAGAAAAAGGAACAAAGTTTAATTTAGAGAGTAGATTTAAAGGACCATATTGATCATTAAAATTATTAATTAACATTTCGAATAATCTATGACTGAAACTTGTTGTTGAATAAATATACATTTAAGACCATCGATTTTGCGAAACATCGATCTTGAAAAAATCGTCTAAAAGATCCTATGATCGTGTACCACGAAAGTGTAACTGAGAAATTTTAAGTCGTTTATTATACATTTGCGTATATTTGCATGTTTTATATTTTTTAAATATTCATATAGTAACGCGAAAATCTCTACTTATCGCGAAACAGATAGTTAAATTTTGAAATGTAAAGGGAATATCGTGAGCCGTAAAGCATTGTAACGCGGCTATTATAATTATAAATAACACGGAAGATATGTCATACCGATCAGAAAGTCAACAAACACCGGTAAATACCCTCGTGCAAACGACACGACGCTAGGGAGACGAATGAAATCGTTTTCAGACATGATTGGCACGCTCTCAACCGTCTAACTATATGTGCAAATGCATACATAGTTTGTACGTATGTACGTTTGTACCTCGTTGATTTTTTCACCTTCACGAAGGTTAAAGAGCAAGATGCAGCCAGCCGGTTGTAAGGATTTAATCGAAAGTGAACGACCTAACGCGAATATATTGGTCACTATCGATGAAAGAACTATGTATTAAAGAATGCATGATTTAAATATTACCTTTAAAAAAAAAAAAAAAAAAGAAAAAAAACAGGATAATTTGTCATATTTCTTTATATTTAATAATATTTGGTATTTCAGTTTCATATAATGGATTTCACATTTGTGCAAGATTACTCTTTCTAGCTTATGAAATTATTTAGTCATGGAATTAATTACCTGTCAAGTCACTTTGTTTACAATAGTCAATTACTCCAAATATAAAGCATAAAATATAGGATTTTAACTTCTATTAAATATACTTATTTGCCAAAAAAAAATAAGCAATGAATATAGATATCTAACATATTGCAAGCTGTTTTAAAAATTATTATTTTTATTTTTTATGTTTATTGGTAATTACTAATTAATTTGTAATTATAAATTGTAATTATTTTCATAAATGTTCTTCACACATTGTAAAACCGGAAGTTCGCCAAAACCTGATAGGGAAGAGCTAAATGAATGTTCTTTGCATTAGGATGAAGTCGCGTTAAATAATGCAATGTTTCAAAATATTGTCAGTAACTCGGCATTATTTTTTAATATTCGTAAATAAAGCCGTATTGATCCGAAATATCGTTACGCAATGTCGCGTAATTTTAACAATAAACAATTATCTAACGACGAAATTCCCCTTAAGATGAAGTACGTAGCTTTCTCATTATGTAGATACGATACTGATAGCACTCTTCTAGTCTAGATAGATAGCAATCTTCTAAGAATAGATAAAAAATTTGATTTTACGTTGAATCAATGAATTTCAATATTATATCATCATTTATCGTCAGTAAGTTAGGATTCAACTTCAACATGAAGAAGTGAATATGTTTTAAAAACACATTTAACCATTTCCGCAATTAGTTTTCTCTTTGTACTTCACTTGACGTGCAAAGGAAAAATTATAATAGTTAGGCGGTAGTTCTCGTATTTATACAATACATAAGAAATGTTCAATTCCAAATTCTTCGAGTACTATTAGAAAATGCAAAAAAAAAAGTTGAAGATAAACGGTATCCAGAAACGAAGTTCAACTTAATTAAATGGGAGATTTGGCGCGAGACAGCGAAAGAATTCGAATTGTATCGAATATTTTCTTGCGAACTATAAATGGAAACAGCAACAGAACGGAGCAATATGTTTGGTTTAAAAATATGTATTTCACTTGTTTCTTCGATTTCTGAAGAGACAAAGCTTTGTTTAGTCTAAAAAGAGAATCAATTACGATAGTAAGATTGAAAACTTTTTTTTTCAGACTTTTACAATTAGTTGCAACAATTTTACGATCACGTTCACTTTTCCTCTTTACCTCTATTCTTTGTCGTTCCTGTTTTATGTACTTTAATACAAATGTATATTTGCATTGCATCGCAATAATATTTAATATCAAAAATACATTGAGTTCCATAACATGTACCTTCAAACAATCTTAAGAAATATTACTATATATAGTAATAAGTAATAACGATGAAATAATTTAAAACAGTGATACTCATAACATTGTGTAGAATATCTGTACATTACGGAAAATCAATGAAGAGAAATGAGATCCGCTGTCATATATATGAGAAAACAATGGCAAATATCGTCGATATTCGTGGCAATATCTAAGAAGTTATTCAAGAGTATATAAAAAGTTATTCAGCTCGATAAATTTATTTCAAAACGCGTTACAACATTAATTTACTGAATCACATAATTTTATAGAAGAAAAAGCGAGTCGAGATAACCTTAAAATCTTTATATCCAACACCACCAATCACACAAAAATTCAATTCTGTCATTCTGTTTCCTGTATAGAACCAAACAAGCTTCAGATGAACAATTTTGTACTCGTTGTGTGGAAAATAATCAAATGTACACGAACATATGAACCAAATGTAGTATATATCATACGAATAAAGTATTTACTTGAGAAAACTACAATTCTAAGTCGCAACTGATCTATTACTTGATACTATTACTTAGGTCGGTCTATATAACACCTCGTATCGTTCCACTCATTCGCCCGCGGTTTAGATTGTTTACAGCCTTACGGGAGACAGGATGCGTAATCGAGAAAAACGCATACACACTGCCTACTTTCTGGCATAAGAGACGAAAGAGAGAGTCAGTGAAAGACAGGGAGAAAGAGATAACTGCATAATTGTATGAACGAGTCAGCCGTACGGCGTACGTGACCGACTGCACTTCGTGGTTTGCTAGCTACTCTCGTTTCGGTTCTCTGTTTAGCGCACGAGCTACCCGAAAGATCACTGCAATTTCGGGATCCTGACCTTCTCTGCCTACCGTCGCTTGCTTCCTCCCTCTCCTTTTTGGCTGCTTACGAAATTAAACCGATGCTTCAAGGGACGTAAAAGATTTGCTTTTTCACTGATATGATACATAGAATGAACGCGCGTCCCCCCGTTACCGATATCGTTCATCAGACTTTTATGGCAAATCAGAAAACGTGGCATGGCTTGCATCTCAATGATTAATTCGATTGTTACGGCTATCGTGCAAAACAACAGATCATTTCTTCTGGCCAGTGTTACTAATATTTCCGCATTTGCATTGTTTTCACGATATTCAAGAAACTACTTTTCCATTGTTTTGCATAATTCTCGTTCTCCGTAATGATATACATACATAGATTGGAACTTGGTCTGATAGTTGCTTAAAATTAATAACATTTTCAATCTACTGTTATCTAACAATTTAAATATGTAAATATTGTAACAAATTTATTTTCTTAAATGTTATTTTTTACACGTATAAGTAATATTGTACAATTTTTATGATAATAAATAAAATATATAACTGTTTAACAAGAACCATAAATTATAACAATTATGTAGAAGATTACAATATTGGAATAAAACACGAGCAGTTTGTATAAACATATTAAACTACCAAAATATTCAATTGTTGAAAATATACGTATGTCATTGTGTATTGTAATCAGAAAAAAGAAAACAGTTTTATTGCCAAAGTTTATTTCAAATTATAATAGCTATTCAATTATGCGTTCGATGAATTAATATTTTACGCATAATCAAACATTAAACAAATTTAACATATTAAATGAATAAAAGAAAAATTTTCCTTACAATAACATTTTCAATGCTTCTGAAATTGATTTAGAAATAAAAAGGAATTAATAATTAAAAATAATAAGCATTAGTATATCAATTAATGGAGTATTAATACATATCTTATTAATTATTAATACATATTTTGAAATGCTTACTTATGATTCAAATAGTATAAATATAAACTTTGACAAAGTAAGGATATTCAACACAAGACATAAATTAAAGATTGAAATAAATATAAGGCTAATGTATAATTTTGTCATATGTAATGATAACAAAACTATATGATATATAAAATGTGGGACTATTTTTATGCTTACCTTCGTTCTTCCATTAATCGTGTAGTCTCCCATTTTCCCATTGTTGCACATTTTATTTGCCCTCATAATGACAGCATCAACTTGAGATATGAGCATTCCAATGTTTTGACATTGCTTTTCTTTTCCGTCAAGCCACGTTATTTGATCACCACGAATTGTCTTTAAGTCATTTGCACCTGCTTTATTAGAAACCAATTGTCCATCCTTAAATAACCCAGCACTGTACATATTTAAAACTTCGTTTAACACTGCAAGACCTTTTTCGGTTCCTAGAAAATTGTCTACCACACACATACCATATTCATCCATGTCTCTAATCACATTTCTGCTTATATCATCTATTAATTCTTCAAGATTATTTTTATTTTTATGGAGGAAAGGTGGTAAAAGTTCTTCTTCACGAGTTAAACGAACCTCAGGAAAGTTCTTCATACCGTTATGATGTTGTGTAGGCATATCTAATTCATGGTCCTGTAGGTTATCTAGAATTCTTGAACCTTCTAGAGCAGGATTCAACAATTCTGTTCTGGCACCTAAGATCGTGTCTTCAGAACTTCCTTCATATGTTATGGGAGAAGTCCATCCATCCACTCTGTTAGTACAGGTACCTTTTGCCTTAGTGTTATTGGATTTCCCCTTGGAATTTCGACTATCCTTATGATTTGATTGTCCTTTTAACTTTTCTATCTGTTTGTTGGTTCCTGTAAACAACAAAATCATGCAACAATTATTAATTAAAATAAATGAAACAAAGGAGTTGTATTTATTTTACAAAAAATCATACATATTTTATAGCATATAATACATTATTAGCTAGTAAAAGATTACACAACTCTACAATTCTAACGTGAAATAGTTTTATAAAAAGGCACGTGGAAATAAGATCAAGTTTCACGTACCGCCAAGATGTTTCCCGTTATTATGCACTTCTGGAGCAGCGTTCGAACCTCGCGTTCTTTCTAACACCGACTTCTCGCTTAGGTTAGAAACCACTGGTGTAGTTAAATTCTGGCAGTTTCTTAAGGAGCATTCCTTTTTAGCGGATTTCAAAGTGGAATTTTGACTAGTAGCCGAAACGGTATTTGATACGATCGATTCCACAGAATGAGTCGCACAAAATTCTTTGTGACGTTTCCAATCCCGCCTCTGGTGTTCTTTGGTGCAATAAAATACGGCCTTGCACCGTGAACACCTTAGCAGCTTGTCAGTTCTGTTACAGATAACACAGCCTACCGTTGTACCAATTTGAACATCACCGCCGGGTGTCTGCGCACGACTGACTATCGGTCCGGACATGTTTCGTCGTTTATTTAACGGCCACGAGTCCCGACGACATTTCTCCAACGAGGGAAGTCACACACGCACTCAATCTGCGTATAGTACTAGTGCGCTATCGAGACTCTGCAGTGCTTATACCGCTTATAGTACGTACGAATCGTCGTTGGTTTACATACTACATATATGTATGTTATCGGATCCGCAAAAGAGCTATTGGCGAAACGACGATCGAAACACGGATGCTTTCAATGTTCTTTAGTTCTTGCGTTCTTACTACGTGTGTATGTGGTCCTATATACATACTTATACTATGCATCGAGTCTCTTCTTTGAAAATTCATTTAAAAGTTAGATATACGAGTATATATTTACTATTTTGACTGTTCATTGTCCTTAAGAGGGCGCTACTTTATGCTCATGTTTTTCCGATCAAGAATATAAATTCATTACATTTTGCAATTTACGGAAACGATCTTTGACTTTAATTATGCATCTAGTTTTAAGCAGTTCTTATATCATGTTATGAGTAATACATATGTAAATATTTTAAAGAACAAAATTGCTTGTTATTCATTACAAAAAGGGATCTGTATTAAATGTAAATGAGTAATAAATACGTTGTTGTTCATGTAATTTTAGCTAAGCTCGAATTACGAAGAAATGAATACATAAAAATTTGATAAATAAATGTACATAGTGGGATTATTGCAATATTATATAAACTCAATATATAATACATATATACAAAATGTAAGAAAATGTTTTACAAATAACAAATCTCTGTAGATACTTATTTATTATGAAAGAAAATCATGTCGTGACTGAGTAGTGTACCTTATATTTTGATTTTTAAAATACATAGTATTAAATGTATGAGATTTCATTTCTTTTACAAAAAAGCAGTTGTTTCCATAGTTACGATATTCCTCTTGTATCATAACATTATATACTATACACACATTACGTGTAACATAGTGAGGTCATTAAAACTTTATTGTATAGAGACAATTCAATGTTTTGTGAATAGAAAAATTATCCTAAAAAGATGACTACTTTTATACCAAATGTGCATATTAAAGACGGAGAATACACAAAAGCTATTTATTCAATGGTACAATTCACTTACATGTCAGAAATTCTATTACTTCTTTAGTCAGTGTTTAAAGTTTAGAGATTACTTAACTATTTAAAAATTTGTTCCTTTAATTACAAGTATACTATTAATATTTAAATAGCATATATCTATTGAAGTCAAATGATAGCGATTTAAAAGCGATTTTTTTTTAAATATCGAAGAAGTACAGTACGGAAATTAATTTTTCAGATTAAAGAACAACGATATTCAGAAACAATAAAGGTTTTGATTATTCTTCTAGATTTTTACCCCATTGTATGTATGACTATGTTGAAATATCAATTTCTTTATGAATATCAATGTTCTGTGCTAATAACTTATTTTACAGTCTAGGCCTTGTTTGTCTCTCCTTGCTCACTGTTACTTTTATACACAAGATTTCATAGCTTCTGCACAATGTTATGAAAAATTAGTTCAATTATGTCCTAATGAAAGTATATATAAGTTGTATCATGCTCAATCTTTACACCAAGCATGTATGTATCAAGAGGCTTGGACAATATGTTCCAACATCATTAATCAAAGCAATTTGGAATTTAAAGTAAAGAAACTACAGGCAGCAATAAAATATGGGCAAGAAGATGTTGTCGCAGCGAAAAATCTTGTAGATCAATGTCCAATGGATGATGTTGATACAGAAATTAATTTAGGATGTCTTCTATATAAGGTACAAAAAGTACCAAAGGAAAGGAAGTAAAATTTCTGTTTACGTAATAATGTATACTACTTTCTTGTTTAGGAGGAACAGTATGAACAAGCTCTAAAAAAATTTGTAAATGCATTGCAAATTGTAGGTTTCAAGCCTCATTTATCGTACAATGTGGCACTTTGTTATTTTAAATTAAAAGAATATGCTGCATCATTAAAACATATCGGTAACATTTATATTGTTATAAATCGTTAGGTTCGTAAGCAAATATTTAAAATATAATATTTTATGTTAACACATATTATGCATGTGATAGCTGATATTATAGAACAAGGAATAAGGGAACATCCAGAATTAGGAGTGGGTATGACAACGGAAGGTATAGAAGTACGCAGTGTTGGAAATACATTAACACTTCATGAAACAGCTTTAACAGAAGCATTTAACTTGAAAGCAGCCATAGAATATCAATTACAAAATTGTAATCATTTCATAGTTTAATTTAATTTTTTAAGTTTAAGTTTCAATAGTGTATTTAATATTTCATGCTATTTATTTACTGCTTTTAGATGAATCAGCAAAAGAAGCATTAACAGATATGCCTCCTAGATCTGAGGAAGAACTTGATGCTGTCACTTTGCATAATCAGGCTTTAATAAATATGGATACAAAGCCAAGTGAGGGATTTGAGAAACTTCAGTTTTTACTACAACAAAATCCATTTCCACCTGAAACTTTTGCAAACTTATTATTGTTGTATTGCAAATACCAATATTATGATCTAGCAGCGGATGTTCTTGCTGAAAATGTACACTTGACCTATAAATATTTAACATCAGTAAGTATGACTTTTATTATTATATTGTAAGATGTTAGACTGTAAAATAGATGTTTCAAGAGAAATATTTTAATAATTTAAAAATATACAAAATCAGCATGAAAATTAAATTCACATTCTAGCTTTTATGCTTTCATTCATTAGCATATTTAGTTTTTGAATGTTTACACTTTTTAGTACGTTCTCCTGAACTTTCTGAATGCTTTCGTTTATGAGCTTTCACATCATGACTAGAAAAGCTATCGCTAGAATTTTTATCACTACAAGAACTCTCATGTTTCTTCTTTTTCTTCTTTTGGTCTTTAGAATATTTCTTCTTTTTCTTTTTAATTACATATTTTTCATCAGGATCACTATCAAATGCATCTTGTTTGATTTTTTTTGCTTTCTTTTTCTTTTTTAATTTCTTTTGTTTATGTCTTGTGTCTTTTTTACTTGTATCACTTTGTATTTGTATAACGTCTTGTTTTTCTTCAATTTCTGGGATCAATTCATACCTTTTTCCATCAGGACTCATAAAACAGTCTTTAGACAAATGACCAGCAGTTCCACATTTCGTACATGTAGTGTTAAGGATTGCTTCTAAGTGTATAGTTTTACGATCATGTTTTTCTACAGGTTTTTTCTTTTGCACATCTCTTTGTAGCTGTATTCCATTTGGATCTAGATCTGTACCATTTCCTTGATTTACATACTTCATAGATAGTCCTATTTTGCCATCATCTCCAATATAAATAACTTTACACCATATACGTTCTCCTTTTTGCAAAACTTCACCAACATTATCAATATGAGCAGAGCTTACCTAATGAAATTATGAAAGCATATAAAATTACAAAAATACAAACTAATCGTATTGTAGAATATAAATAAGTTAATTGATTGCGAATATATTTTCCTAATACCTGTGATTTGTGTATCAATCCCTGGAGGGAACAACCTGGAATTCTGATAAAAGCTCCATAATTTTGTACAGATGCAACTTCTCCAATAAATATTTGATTTAATTTGCACGTAGTCATTTCTGTAAACGTTTTTAGGCGAGAAGCAACAACAACAGATGAATATTAGTCAAACTTGATGTAAAGGTTAGGTTTACTCATACTCATAATGCTAAATGCAGGACTGTAGCAAGAAAATGAATTTTAAAATGCAGAGAATGATAAATGAAAATGTTATTAGTATATTCTTGTATTCAATACAAATTTATGAAAATTAAAAATAATATGAAAATTTTTATTATAGTTATAATAATATTTGTTTCTCAGTATTTATATGATTTCCTGGATGCATTAATCACACAACAAACTTCACCAGAAGAAGCATATCGCAAATTTGACGATCTCGGTAACAAACATATGGAAATATTGCGGAAAGCAACAAAAAGAGTTCAGGAAGCACGATTAAATCATGACGATAGCGCTGTTAAAAAAGCTGTTAATGATTACGAGGAAGCTTTGGAAAGATATGTTCCAGTTTTAATGGCACAGGCTAAAATTTACTGGGAACTTGGAAATTATACGCAAGTCGAAAAAATTTTTAGGAAAAGCGTCGAATTTTGCAATGAACATGATATATGGAAATTAAATGTAGCTCACACCCTTTTTATGCAAGAAAACAAGTTTAAAGAAGCAACGGGATTTTATGAGCCAATTGTTAGAAAAAGATATGATAATGTTAGTTGTTTCATCCTTAGCTTTTTATAGTGCGATCTATACATATATGTATGTTAATATGGAAATTATTAAATATTATAAAACTTTTAGATTTTAGATGTGAGCGCCATAGTACTCGCTAATTTATGTGTAAGTTATATCATGACATCCCAAAATGCGGAAGCTGAAGGATTAATGAAAAAGATAGAAAAAGAAGAGCAAGTTGTTTCACGAGAGGATCAAGATAAAAAATTATTTCATTTATGTATTGTGAATTTGGTAATCGGAACTTTATATTGTTCTAAAGGAAATTACGAATTTGGTATATCTAGGGTAATGAAAAGTTTGGAACCTTACAATAAAAAGTTAGGAACAGATACTTGGTTTTACGCGAAGAGGTGTTTTCTGTCCCTTTTAGAACAGTTGGCTAAACAATTAGTAGTTTTAAAAGACACTACACTCCAGGAGTGTATACAATTTTTAGAACACTGTGAAGGTATGTATTTTCCATTTTTATATATTTAACAATATTTTTGTACAATTGTTGAAATATTATTACTTTTTTTTTTTTCTAGTTTACGGAAGGGACGTGGTAACAGTAGTAGAAGAGCCTTTTGATATGCAAGATATGTTTTCTATTACTCCAAATGGAAAGCAAACGGTTGTTTATGAAGCGCGATATTTGAAAGCCCTATTTTTAAAATTGCAGATGTCTTAAATATATATATATATATTATTTATATTTATTTATTTATATTTATATGTGTATAATATGTACAAAAATTATAAAATATTATTGAAGTATTATATCGAAATGTATATAGAAATATATTAATTACAAATTACGACATCTAAATGTGTACTACTCATTATTTAGAAAAAAATTTTAATTGTTACATATTCGCTTTTAATTTATGAAAGTGAACTCTTGAAAATACATTGAGAATTTAAAAATGATTTTTCATGTTTTCATTTTCAAGTTACATACTTGATGATTTACTGCGTACGTCAGTCTAGTGAAAATGGTGGTCGACATGGAGTTACAGGAAGCTAAGGATTACGTTCTTCAACTTATGAAAGACAAAGATAAAATTGAATCGGACTTGAATGCTTTAAAAGAAATCTTAGATGTTGTATGTACATATATTGATATATTTTAAATTTGCACAGAATATCTGTTTAATGACGTTATTGAAAATAAACATAATATAGTTTATAATAGAATGATCTGTCAAATTTTCGAGGAAATGACCGAATGTTTATACATATGTATGAATTGTAGAATCATGTTGGCATGGATGATCCTCTGGTGGACTGCGAGGGATATCCACGAAATGATATTGACGTTTACCAAGTGAGACATGTGAGACATAAGATAATATGTGCGTCTAATTACTACGCAATTTTCTCGCATGAGACTCTACTAACTTCGACTTATTAGTACATTATTAAGTGATTAGGTCTCAGAAATGATCATAAAACATTGATGAAGAAAATAGAAGAAGGTTTGCATAAACTGCATGCCCTAGCAGGAGATCAAGCAGAACATTCTCTTGCAACTACAACTATTGTTCAAGATAATGCACAATTGGATCCTTTCTTGAAAGTGAATTTAGTATCGCCAGGTTCTCCAGCAGAAATAGCGGTAAAAAATTTATTTTAGATTTCCATAATGTTTCTAAACTCATGGAACTGTGATTTACAAATGTTAAATTATGTAGGGGATCCAAGTTGATGATCTTATCTTAGAATTTGGTTCCATTGATTGCCGGAATTTTAAATCGTTAAAAGATATTGGAACTTTGGTACAAAACAGCAGATATAAGGCAGTAAATATAAAAATCAAACGTGGATCTAATATTGTAGCCCTGACTTTAATTCCACGTCCTTGGATTGGTAACGGTCTTTTAGGTTGCAATGTAATACCTATAGAGTCAGTTGAAAGATAAAGCTTTGTGAGAGAAATTTTCATTTATATGTTGGCTTTGTGTGTATATTAGTCAATAAAAGAATATTTATAAATTATTACGTTTATAATTAATGCATATAGTAGAATATATTTTTTCTATGCAATGACCTTGGAGTTGGCATTAAATAAATCATTAGAGGTATAATCCTAAGATTTTGGATAGTTAGAGACCTTGAAATTCAGTACATATAATCAATCAGTATGAATTTTCACTGTGGTATTTAAAGTGAGTTGCTATAAAGTCAAGCAGATTCGAGGAAGCATCAGTAGATAACGAAAAGCAGTAGCATGATGCATTTCTCATTGATTGTAAGTTATAATTTGTATTATTACTGTATATTAACTTATTTATTAACATTTATTCTTCTGTATAGGCAACGTTTAGCTTAATCCTTTGTTGATATCAAGCGTTAAGTCAAACTAATACTTCTGAGTATTCTGATCAATGTCTATGGTTGCTTGTTTATACTTTATACCCATTCTATAATTCTGAAACATTGCTTGAAGTGTGGAGGGGAGACAAAAGTGTAGATATTTCTGCCAATGTAGTAACTATAACTCCACGTGAACAAGAACAGACAGTAATGCTCTTTGATGATGTTCAACGTAGTGGTACAAACATAAAAACACAAGATAATTTATCTTATTTTCTAAATGAAACAAAAGCCATAAACAAAGAACAATTACTGGTAAACAGACCACAGTTTTATAATTATGTACGCTATTAATCATTACTTCTTAAAACCTACTACAATATTGAAATACATATCTTATGAGTAATAATATGAAAGCTATTCATATGATTATGATATGATGATTCATATGATGCCCATAAGATATATATTTCAATATTGCAGAGAAACAGATACAAAGATGCAAGTCTTCAAAACAAATAATAAGATATTGTTTGGATTTCAATTGGATTTTATGATTTGGGAAGATATATGTATTAATGAAACAAAGAGATTTTAGATATTAGTATTTATATATGTTATATTGTTAATAATAGAAAATAATTTTGCTTGCAGAAAATTGTATTAATGTTAATATTAGAAGATTTGATTAAACATGAAGTGATTTATAGGTAAAGTCGAAATACTTTTATTTCCAATCTCTGACTTCAAAATGGTGCTGAATTTTTATCTGGTTTGATGTTCCATATTTCACTTTTGAATTTTATATTTAGATGTAGTTAAAATATGTATATATATATATATGCCTATTTACGAATCATTGTACGAAATTTTAGACTATTTTATGCTTTACTAACTTTTCATAAATGTCTTTGAATTTTTACACTCTTTTCAGCATTATATCGCAGACGAGGTACAAAATAGACGTGACATGCAATCGATGCAATGCTTTTTCATGACCCACGGCTTGTTTTGAGAGTAACCTGACCCCCTTACCATTTTTATGTCACATGCGATGCTATCTATTTAAGAGCAGAATGTTGCGGCGACTCACCATCAGATCGTCCGCCCATACCGGGGTCCCGTACAAAGCTCGGGACTGAACGACACATTCGTATAGTCGGCGCACCGCGACTCCCGCCCCGCCGATGTTCGGTAGCAGACCGCACGAAGAGTTGACCGCCGCCGACACCTTCGGGACTAGGGAGCCAAAGTGCGGCCCGAACGTCCACTGGCTGTCGACGATGAGTCCCAGGTACTTTATCTGCGATACCATTTCGACAGCTTCCCCAATCATGCTAAACTAATCCTAATCTAGCCCTAGCGTGGCAGTAAATAAAATGGTGTGCTTTAAGGATTGAACCAAATTTCTCTTACAGATATTATATTAAAATACATATTTAACTTAATTAGCTCACTTGTTATAGAAAAACTGTCTAAAAATAAAAATAGGCTCTATATTACAATTTGTCTTCTTTATACGTAGTTACGTACATACTCTATCAATTTATTTCATTCTAACTAACGAAATAATTTTATCGAATTACATCATCTGAAAATTTTTGTATGTATCTTCTATGTTTATTCTCTGTTCGATTGAATATAAAATTTCTTCGCTCGAGATGTACTTTCTTAAAAGATCCTTCAAATCACTTTGATTGTCCAGATTATCCGCACTCATCGTATATCTCTTTATTTTATTAGTCGCTCTCATGATACAGCCCTCAAATTCTACACTCTTTTCCTTCAACTTTTGATAAGCGCAGTGTAATTCGCTTGTTTTGTGTTTGAGACCGGAATTGATTTTCCTTAAGGCACATAGCTCATTTTTCAAAGCAGCTTTCTCAGATTCTAACCGATCCAATTTCGAATTCGCTGTATCCAGCCGAACCCATAAAGACTGTTTTTCGTTCCTCAGTGTCGTCAATTCCGTTTTTAATGCTTGAATTTCTTCAGTCGCGATTCGCAGCTCTTCCTTCCTTTTCTCGTCTTTCGTGAAATTAACAACCAAGCTGCATCTTAGAGAATTTATCTCCATTTTTAGGGCAATGTTCTGCACTTTTAGTTTGTTCGCAATTTCCATTAATTTCTCGATTTGCGTTCCGGCTTGTACCGTTGTCGGCCTGTCGTAAGGGCATATACTTGACTGACCGATACGTGTTACTGCGCTTACATTATTCATATCATGACTCAAGTAACTATTGATCTCTTTATAATAGAGATTCACGATTTCTAGCTTGTTCGAGATAGGTTTAAACACGATTCCATCCGTTTCGTTCTCTACTAATTCAGTCTTCTGCTTTCGAAGCTCATCCTTCGTGCAAGCCAATTGCATTTTAACTTCAAAGTTCTGACTCCTCAAGTTTAATACCTCGAATCGTAACGATTCGTTTTCTACAGTCACTTTCTTTAGCTCTTCTTTTGCTTCCATTAATTTTATTTTGTCATTCAAGCGTTTACCAGATTTGCTATTGACAGCTTTTCTCGTTGCACGCTCCACGATTTGTTCATTTTGTCGGCTAAAAATCGACTCGCTATACGCCACTGTTTCCTCTTTTTCTATACTGGAATCGTTTTGGAAGATTTTGGATCGTAAACTGTTCGTATACTCCTGTTCCAACAATTGTTTTTCTTTTTTCAATGTGGCGTTCATCACCTCTAAAATTTGTAGTTGGTTCTCCAATATCTTGCATTCGCTGTGAATTTCATTCAGTCTCAAGTTCAGTTCCTCGGTTGCTTTCCTCAACGTTTCGTTGTTTTGTCTTACCCCATCGAGAGTAGTTTTTAGAGTCATGTTTTCCGATCTCATTTTACTATAATCCGCTTTTAATTTGTTTAATTCGACAATAGAATGTTGTTCATTCACCGTTTTAGCTTGGTTCAATAGATCGTTTAGTGTGACATTGTTCTTGTCTAGTTCGTTAATACGTGCTGCGAGTTGATTCTTTTCTAACAGAAGTGTTTGCACGCGGTCTTCGAAGCTAATTTTCTTTAAAGTCAGTTCGTTTAAATCATCGTGCAGTTTCGAGTTTTCAAATTCTAGTTGTTTTATTTTGTCCCCGGTCCTGTTCGATTCTGTTTGCGTAACTTCCAACTTGTTACTTAAATGTTCGTTGCTCGTTCTAAAGTTTCTGATTTCTTCGAGTAGACTGTCGCGTTCACATTTATACTTATCAATCTTGTCCTCAAGCATGGTACATTTGGTGCGAACGTGATTTACGGATTTTTCTAGTAGCTCCTTTTCGACCTTTATATTCGTCAAACTCGCGTTTAATTGTTCCTTTTCTTTCTCGAGATTCGCCCTTTTTATGTCTAATTCGTTGTAATCGGTTTTTAAGTTGGTGAACTCTTTCAGTCGTTCATCGGCGGTAGCTTTTTCTGCGCCTAGTTGATACACGAGCACCTCTTTTTTCGACTCTAAATGAAAAATGTTCGTTTCCAGTCTTGTTTTAGCGTCGGAAAAATGGTGCAATTTAATTTTCAGATCGGCAATCTCGCGATTCGCATTATCGAAATTTTCATTCGAAATTGCTAAGTCCACCTTCAGTTGTTGTAATTCAGCGTTCATTCTCTCCATCGCTTCTTCCGAACGCTTTGCATTTTCATTTTCTTTTAACTTTTTATTTTCCTTCAAAGTAATCTGAAGGTTTCGTGTCAAGTCGGTGATCTTGGCGTTTAATGCTTTCTCCATCGTGTTTCTCTCGATAAGAACGCTCCTTGCTTCCTCGCTTTTCTTTTGTACGGCGTCACGAATTTTTCCCATTTCCTTTAACAATCTTTCCTTATCGCTCTGAAGATTTTGTAACTTTTTCCTCGTTAAGCTGGCTTCGCGTTCCACCTTTTGTAGTTGTACCAGCTCCTTTCTCGAATCCTCCTGATCACGCTGGAGTTCCAACGCTTTCTCCTCCATCATCTTCATTCTCAACTTTGAAATTTTGTTCTCTTCCATTAGCATGACGATCTTTTTCTGTGTACGCTCCAATTCTTTTCCTTTTTGTTCCAACAAATTTTCAGTACCGAACAATTCCTGGTCAAGAACGTTTATATGGGCGTCTTTCTCATTCAGTTGCGACTTTAATCGAACGATCAAACCCTCCAACTGATCGATTCTCTTGAATGTACTTAGACGATCGCTGGATACGACGATCACTTCTAACTGCTTAATCTCGTGACACACTCTACCGACGAAATTTTCCAATTCTTCAAGGTCTTTCGATTCGTTTGAATTTCCTTCCGCACGACGATTCAATCCATTCATGGTCGACCGTGTCTTCTCGATGATCGTCTCGAGTTCTTCTATTTTAATTAAATATTCTGGACCATCGCTGCCGCCAATTCTATAATGGTTTTTTGTATGATTATTCTTTAACTTATCAATTTCGACGTCGATTTCCTTTAAAGTCGAATCCAATGTTGCAAGTTGTTTCAAATACTCGTTAGATTTCATTTTCACTTTGCCTAGAGATAATGGATTAAGTTGGTCGCTAAATTTTGCAAATCCGATGTGCAGTTGCTTTAAATTAACGCTCAATTCGATGATTTTCTGTATATATTTTAAGCAATCCGGATCGCCACCAGCAAGCAGTGCCTCATGGTCGTTTTTTAGCTTGTTTCTTAAATCTTTTGCCAGTCGTTCGATATTATTAAGATTATTCTGACTATTCGAGTCAATGTTCCAAGAATTATTGCCGTCATTAGCTTTGAATCTATTTAATTCTGTCATCAAACGTTTCGTTAGATTATCCAGCTCAACAATTCTCTTCCGATAATCCATGAGATTACCATTTCTGTATCTTATCACGGCTTTCAGTTTATCGATCTCGACGTACAAATTGTCGTTTTTCGTTTGCGACTTGTGCAAGCGATCGTTTACATTCACTAGTTCCTCGGATAGATTCGCTATTGTCTCGGCGACTTTGTTAACTATATCGGTGAATATAATTTCCATAGTGTAGTCGACCATCATGAAGTGCTTCAGCTTGCATTTTAAGTGTTCCACTTCGGAACTGTGTTCGTGACCCTCTTTCACCTCGTTCAACCGACTTTTCAGATATTGAATCTCGTTGTTCAAACGTTCTCTCTCGACCAAGTACTCCTGTTTAACTTCCACGAGCTTGTCATCGGATTTCCAAGCGGTTTCCCGCGTAACGTAGTCTCCATTTAGCAGAGCAGATTTAATATCAGCGATTTCTTTCTTCAAATCTTTATTCACCGTCTCTAGCCGTTTGATTTCTGCTCTTTGATGTTCGATCAATCGGACAGCGTGCAAAGTGTCGTCCGTGTCTCTTGCAGCGACTCGTAAAGCTAGCTTTAACCGCCAAATGTTGGATCGTAATTTCATACGGTCGTCCCGCCAGTTTCTCATCTGCTTCATTATGCTATTCATTTTACATAGTGTGGTAGCTGCGACTTGTGCTATTCTCGTCTTCTCTTTGAACGCGTTATCGTTATTTACCTCGATCGATAGACAATTGTCAAGATATGCGTCCATCATTGTTAGATAGTCGTCTGCCTACCATGTAAGTGAAAACGAAATGTTCGCTTCGATTAATTTTAACTGAAATTTCCGAGTCGGTGTGCTGATCGCGATCCAGTTACGTCAGAGTTATGTTCGCTGGCCGAGTTTTGCTCGGTTGAATTGACGGTGCTGAAAGTGATGCAAAAATACCTCTATGTAGATTTTGTTTACATAGTTTACATAGAAGAATTAACGGAATATTGATTAATGAAAAATTTTCAAACGATACGTATAACATACATATAACTATAACTTAATTTCTATATTGAATCTGTATTTGATACTTTCCTACTTTGATATTTGATAACTGTAATTTTTATTATTGACACACTTATTTTCATAATTCAAGTACATATCTAAACTTGTAGACCTAAATAATGTACAGTATACATGAATGTAAGTTACAGCGTGAGTTTTGTAAATAAATAAATAAATGACTTACTATATATTGAATACAAATTGTTTAAGGAGGCATTAAACACAGTTCTCAGATTCTCTGCATCTGTATACGTACATAAAATTTTTATTTTTTTGAACAGCATTTCACATTTTTACGGGATTTTTGTCGAAAAATTTGTGGTTACGTCGTTGAAAATTCATTTGACATTTTTAATCGTGTCATAGAAATAGTTGCCGTCACATATCGTTTTTTGTTTAGTGGAAATTAATATTTTGACTGACATACTCTTTTTTTTTTTTTTTTTTTTTTTTTAATATCGATTACAGAGCTATTTCTTGTAGAATTATACTAATCGTATATTTCTTTTTTAAAGGTGAACTTGAACTTATAAAACGATTAGAACGATGAGAGATAGACTATGTAATTTGTCGATGATAGATATAACTATGCCTTAGTATTATTGTTAATACAAATATGTTCATAAAATTGAAAACAGAATGATTTGTTGATACATATACCTAAAAGACAGCAGGGATTTAAAAGAATAAATATATTTCGAATATTTATATTTTTTATAATATTTTGTATTAATTTCGACATTTTATATACACAAGTAGGTTAAATGTAATTATGAACATGGTTTCATTGCATTTTCTAACATCTACAAAATTTTCTGTATCCAACATAGCAACTACATCGTCATCATGCATAATTCAAGGTGTGTCCGTAAGTTGGTATTTCTGTAATGTCCGTCTATGCCGTTATGCAAAGCAGCGAATCATACAAATTAATAGAATATTACAACCAATTTGATCGGGTACATTTAAAATATCGATGAACGTTTTCTTTTTTGCTGAATATTTTGTACATCGCATGATATATACATATATGTGCAGTGCATTATGCATGTACATCGATTATTAAATTTCAGAAATGAAGTATAATGGTTTTATTTATTTATTTATTGTAAAAAATTTAATTTGTAATTATATATTATATCAAAATCTATAAACTGACATTTTTTGAAAATCATTGCATCTTATACATATATATTTCTTCTTACTTCTAGTACACATAAAGCAGCACAGGGTCATGATGCTGTTTTATTATTATTATTATTATTATTATTAATATATTTATTTATTCAGCTTTACAGTTGAAGATAGAGAGAAGGACTTGGTTTATATATATATACAAATTCCATCTCAATCCCATACAACTCTTAGAGTCTTAGGTCTCTTTTTCCAGAGAAAAGACCTCTTTTCATTTTTGCGACTACAACTTACATTTACTTTACTTACATTTTTTTTTTTTTTTTTTTTTATTTGGTAATTTATTTACAATCAATTCTGCTAGAGAATTTTAAGTAACTTCATTTGGCGTGGTACAGTAACTTGGATTATAATAATTTATAGTATGATCGATTCTAGTTTAATGCTTCAATCTAAAGGGTATTTTCTTTTTAGTCTGCGGGTCTGATCCGTCGTGTCAAGTAGTTGGGTGACTAAAGGGTTGTGATGGTTGTTGACTCTTGTGTTATATCTGCATTTGAACTTGTATATTTCTTCTTTGACTGCGGGTATCTCGAGGTCGCGGTGGATTGTTTCGTTGGTGACATACCAGGGTGCGTTTAATAGGGATCTTAGCGTTTTCGATTGGAAGCGTTGAAGTATTTCAATGTTGGAATTACTTGCTAACGTTATCGTACATGGCACGATTTTCATTCATGGTGTTGCGATTACAGGTCACTGGCTACTGCAAAGTGAAGGCACGATTTATCGCGACAAATCAGTCGTGTGCGGCTGGATAGTATATAGAATATATGTATGTATATGTGCTATATCCACGTGCAACAGTCGCGCGTAGCCGGACAACACATTGCTGCTAGAATGTGAGGAGTCTCAGTGACGACGTTTTGATATATATTACCATTAACTTATAATGCTATATAATACTGTATAGTAATAGTATATATGTAATAGTAATATTATTATATGATAATATGTAATACTATAATCTATAATGCCTTTAATATAAATATTTAATATTATAGTGATGAAAAATTTTCTATCATAACATTACACATATGTTTAGCTGTTAATATTATATAGTACATGTGTATATATATATACATACTAATAGTTTTTCAGCATGAATAGGTTAATAACTTTTTATAAGGAATTCCATGACAAATTGATTAATGTGGTTTGAAAGAAGATATGGTTCTATGGTGCGCTCTGAATATTTATGGTAACACGTTAAATAATACATATATATGTATTACGTATGAAAATTGTATCTACCCAAGTGTCGTGTCGTCGAAATATAAACGAATTTATTACGTGGCCCAATAAAACAGACCAGTCTGACGTAAAATCAGATTATCGATCTTTATCGATGTCCGCAGTTGTGTGGCAGCAAAAGTGTGACTGCCACGTCAAAATACATCATGTCAACCTCGTATATCTAGACTAAATGTATTGTTTGACCTGGTGCTGGAGGCTAGTTTCGCGCTTAGATGCGTCGAACTGCCTGTAATTGGTTTACGATCATAATTCACTTATATCGGTGATTCGGCGACACCGGCGCGGTGACAGGGAGGAAAGAACACACAGCAGGAAAATAGTTAGGTTTGGATAACCTGTAAAATATGATTTAACGGTTGGCTGGAAAACGGATTTAGAAGGTTAGAGAACGAAGTAAGAACGCCGATCGTAGATGTTCTACAAATAGGAATAGAAAATATTAGGATACAATCATTCTGTTCTTTGGTCGATATTATTATTGTATAAACATCCTTTACTATTAAGCCTGAATTTCTAAAACCAGTTCGCTCGGCTTCTAAGCTTTAAGGTCGTTTCCTTCTTACAGCTACGAATCGATGTTAAAATTCTTGTCTTATGCTGAGAGGCAAACGGTTTCTAATTACGGAAAATTTTGAAAGATTATTCGAATAATGGAGGTTTGCCGATGCGGATGCGAGGCATCGTCGCAAGAATCGATCGATCCACCGCACGAGCCGTGCTGTTGCTGCAATTACGATCCATTCAGCGACAAAGAAGCAGAAATCTACGACCTCTCGTTTGCCCTGAAGAAGCTCACTGTAATGAAGTGTCAGATGAAAAAGTGGCGAATGGAAAGACTTCAACTCGAGAGCGAAAATAGGTCTTTGAAACAAGCCCTCCAATCATTCGGTATCGACGTATGATATTTCGTAGATTATCCCCTTCTCTTCTTCTTTTCTTCTTTCTGAATCTCTCTTTCTTATTATCTCTGTCTGTCTGTCTGTCTGTCTCTCTCTCTCTCTGTTTCTCTCTCTGATTCGTCTAGTAGTTAGCTTGTGCGAAATTGATTAATTGGAATTCTGTACGGATACCCTTGTGATTGCGTTTCTCCTCCCTTACGAGTTAGTCGTTTGATTCAAGTCGAAACGAGTAACATTCCACGCAATTAGTACTATAAAGAGCGAAACGGCAGAAATTACATACACGCTGATCGTCTCGTTCAATAGCATTAGTTTGCGAACAAGTGTTTTTTGTCACGTTCTATTTAGTTGCCGACGAGAAGGTAGCGTTAACTGACGTTTAATGCAACTGGCAATAAGTTCCACTTTCGGCTAACCTGCTATGTGCGGGAATACTGGCACGGGAGAGGATTAAAGTTGTTCGAAAAAGTAAATTAATAATATGTAATGATTTATTCAAATCTTACTCGATTTCTATATTGACAATTAACTGACTGACTGACTGACTGACGGATATAAAATTCTTCGGTTGACAAAATGATAACTAACTCTTGGAATGGTAATTATTCGGTTGACGAACGGTCTTTATTGTTACTGACTTCTCCGAGTCGCTGCATTTATTTATATCTGTCGGAGATGAAAAAGCGTCGGGGTCTTTCTTTTGAAAATGTTTGGGAAGATCGCCAACGTTTGTTCAAACTGCCGACTTTGTTTACAATTTAAATTGTCTTAATATCGTTATAAAAACATAGTTAGATAAGTTTTCGCGAGATATAGCTTTTAGCGGCTTTAACTTTTAACTTTTCACTTCAAATACCGTGAACACGGTTTCAAATAAACGTTTTAAATTACCTTGATTTGAAAGAAAATATCAATTTTACTTTGGCGCTACGGATCGCGTGGGGCGCGGGACGTGTCACTTTAACTGAGCATTAGGCCATTTTATGAACGCAAACTGTTAAAAAAATTCTGCTTCGGGAATTCTCTTAAAAAACATTTACTTCAAATATTTTCATTTCAGAAATATTAATCGATTATAATAGACTGCGCATTTTTATACATTTATGCGAAATTTAAAGATGGAAAAATGCACAAAATGCATATAATATGCAAACATACTGATATGAAATATCGAAGTATTGGTTATATCTAGGTTATATCTAGGTCTTATATATATCTTTTTAACAGGTAAACAATTTGTATTCAATCTCCAGTTTGTGTTTATAAAAATGTAAATTTTCATAAAAATTCGCAGTCTAGTTATCATATTTTAGGTATTCGATATGCTGTTAGTTTTTTCACAAAACTTGATGGATTTCTCACCCACTGCTATAAAGCTTACACTTTTGGATTGGATAAATTGTTTCTGTTTTTAACTATGTTATATTAAATATACCAATAAATTTTAACTATTAAATAGCATCAAAGTCAAATAGATCTCGTAGATATATTTTATCTCTGTAATCTTCATTTTCTCATTAGCACCTTTCCTCTACTATTCCCATAATACACCACATAATACACCACATAATACACCACATAATACACCACATAATACACCACATAATACACCACATAATACACCACATAATACACCACATAATACCATACACTTTCGCTACATTATTCACTTTACGACATAGTATTATATGTATTCAGCCGTTTTACTAGTAAATTTCGTAATGGTGATACAAACCGAAGATTGTTTCCGATTGTAGACTGGAGCTTCCTAGCATCAGGGACTTTCTTTAAAATTTAGAGCGCTTTCTTTGAACAGTATCGTACATGTGCACTGTTCCGAATGTTTCTAAAGATTAGATGTTTTCGTGTAGGTGTAAATGCGGATGAGATATTGAAGCCCGATCCGCTGCTAGTGCACTCCCGAGAAGAAATCGAAAGGCTGCAAAATGCAAACGCGGTGCTGCAAGATAAAGCGAGGGATCTTGAGGAAACTCTCGCCGAGCGAGATTGCTGTGACGATCCCGACGCCACCATCCACTTTCTCAGAGAGAAGATGAGATATCTTAGAGAGGGTTTCGCGCTTGAAAAGAAAGAGTACTGCTCGCTACTTTCTCCGCTTCGTAGACCTCGTTTAATCGTTTCCGCTTCCCAACGATGAATCGTTGGTAGCAGAATGATATACGTTATTGTCCATATGTATCTGGACGTTTGGTCGATTAACTTTGCTCAAATAAATCTACGACTGCAGAAACATACATAGCGTTTCTTTCAAATTTACATTCACCTGATGAAATCACACCAACATTCTGCTTATATACTAATGTTACGATAATGAGATTTCATATTTTTATTTTAGGCATTAATATTCGACATATGTAATTTATAGTAAATTTTAGCTAAACCGAGTGTGAAACCTTACATTCCTGATAAGACAAGAGTTGCTTATTAGTAGAGTTGCTCTTAGGCCTTTTAAATTTCTATTTTATCCATCAAAATGTTTTGTATTTCCAAAACTGATTAATTTTATGACTTCAATGTATCGCTTCTACCAAAACTATCCATGAAACATACTTCTTTGAACATTTTTTATGGCCTCAGTTGCAAGGTGTCAAAGAAATTTTCTTGCCCTGACAGATTGCGAGACATGATATCGGATTTGAGGTTGAAGCTGGCGCAGACCGAGGAGGACATCAGCTGCCCCGCGATATATCGTTTAAGGGCAAAGCTGCGTGATCTTATGAAAGGTGAAGCGGCTGAACAACAGATTTCCAAAGTTGTGGAGAAATCGATCGAAACCTTGGTGGATCTTTCTAAGAGCTGCGATGATCTGCGTTTGGAAAACGAACGTCTTCTTGCTCAAGTGACAGACTTGCGCAGTGCATTGGTCGATCTCGAAGGAAAGGAAACGTCAGAAACGATGTTGCAAACGGCCGAAACAACCACAGTGCCGGAGTATATTGACATTTCAGATTTATTGGATAAACTGAACAACTGCGAGGATACCGTGGCTGATCTAAGAAAGCAGTTAGAACAAAGAGACGAGCAGATCGATGCACTGAACAAAGAATTGGAATCGATGATCGGTCAAAAAGGTTTAGAGGAACAGATAAAGGCCATGAAAGAGGAACTTAGGAGGAAGGATGACAAGGTATTACATCTCGATGGTTCTAAACTTAAAGTTAACGTCAGCTGGCGATTCCAAATAAGTTTGTAAAACTTATTATATAGCGGTAAAAGTTTGTTAACATTGTGAAACGATAATACAATATACATCAAGACAATGAAAGAGTTTGACTTGATGCAAAACTGACAGCGAGAATTAGATGACGAACCTTCCTCTCTATCTCATTCACACTTTGTGTTTCCCTTTCTAACGATGTATTTCGATTTTAGAGGCAAACGAGAAAGAATTCGCTTGTAGTCGTTTAGTGTAAACGGTCATTAAACGATCTGTTCGTATACTCATTCCTGTGAAAACAACTTTTTCGTGACGAACGCAAGCCAATGTTCGTAGAAATGTTCAATGATTAATCCCAGTTTTTAGTCTTCACTTGAACTCGTGACGATGATATTTGGTCACGCGACAGTAAACATTCCAACGGTTTCTGTCCCGTGGTTCGCCACACACAGACCCTATTCTTCGGGCAAGATGATTACCAGATGTCGATACATCTTCACCGTACATGTTCAGTTAGCCTGAGGATTCGCTATAAATCTTAGGATTTAGTTAGCTAAGGTCCTTCGAACGGACAAACAGTCTTTATCCTAACAGTCCCTAAATCTATCACCTACTACGGCAAGATACGGGAAATCTGCATTTCTCACGAACGACGCTTCCCGCTAGCAACATTCTCTCAAGGGCGGTTAGCATTGTTCTTCAACCATCAACATAGAAATTAACCAATTAACAGCAACGTCCATTTCCCTCACTTTCCGTACGAAGGTTTTCCTCGACGAATCCGATGATCTCGTGCCCTTAGACACAGCCCATCATAGTTTTCCTCTGCAGCATCACCGTGACGGAGAGGAACATTCTCTCGTGCGATCTCATCAGCGAGTAAAACAACGTCTTTACGATCAGTGAATACTTCACGTTTTTAACAAAGAGTCCGGCTTAGACTTTGGAGGAAAGTACCTTTGCTATCCCGTTGACCGCGGATTCGTTATTGAACCTAAGATCATTGCCATTAGCATCTCGAGTATCTAATTACCACGGTTACTTGTCAAATTCTGTAATAATCATATTGGTAGCAGTAAATGTCTTCTCTATTGCATAATAACAATGTCCAATCCAAATGAAGATTCGTTACACGCCCCTAATCATAATGAGAACCCGACATATATGTAAATAAAATACTTTTTAATGAGATTCGAAAATATGATATTAACCGAAACCATGATACCAATTAAAAAACAATTAAAAAACTGTAGCTCTTTTTTAGATCGCAGGACTACTGAACAATCTAAGACAATCAGAAATAGACTTGTTGGGGTTATCTTCTCTGAAATCCGAAGTGGAGAACTTGAAATCAGAGTTACATGATCTGAAATCAGAGAGAACTGAATTATTGAACGAACTAAACAAACTGCGAGAGGCACTGAAGGATAGAGATGATCAGATAATAGATTTACTGGAGCAGAGGAACAACTTGGAGGAGGAGTACAAGAATAAGACGGCAGAATTACAGTCAAAACTCGACGAGGCAAATGACGAGATCGATGATTTGAAAGCTGAGATAACCAAACTGAAGAATGAGTTGGCAGAGTGTAAGATGCTAAACGCGAAGCTGGAACAGTGCTGTCTGGACAAAAACGCACTTTCGGAAAAGCTACACGGCTTCGAAGAGGAGATTGCAGCCGCGAAAGCGATAATAGCGAATCTGGAAAGTGAGGTGGACACTTTAAGGCGAGACAAGGAAAATTTGTCGAACGAACTGGACGAGGCAAGGAAACAGGCGGAGGCGTTCATTGGACGACTGGAGGATGAAAGGGCGGCCAGGATCGCATTGGAGAAGGAACTGGAGAGAAACCGAGATGAGATTGAATTGTTAGAGAGGGAGATTTTCGATCTGAAAGGTCAGATCGATGCCGAAAGGAAGGAGAACGACGAGCTTCGCGAAACGTTAGAAGCATCGGTCGGCGAGAGGGAAAAGTTGAGGGCTCGGTTAGAGCAGCTGGAGAACGAGAACGATGATCTGATGGAAAGGATGAAGGAGCTAGACAATTTGAATAATCAGCTAAGGAACGACTACGATAGCATGAAGCAGGCTTTGGACAATTTGCAAGCAGAGATCAACAAACTGGAGGATGAATTGGCCAAGGCGGAGCAAGAACGCGATGCGTTGTTGAACGAGAATAACGGTATCAAAAATCAGCTGGAACAAGCGATGGCGGAGAACGAGAGTCTGATAGCGAAATTGGACGAAGCTGGTAAAGAACTTAATAAACTGAAACTACAGAAGGACGAGCTACAGAAGAGCCTGGATGGGATCAATCTCGAGAACGATTCACTGAAACGAGATATGAAGGCGTTAAGGGATGACCTTGAGGATTCCAGAAGGCAAGCGGAGGAACTAAAAGCCGCTGGTGACGCGTTAAAAGCGACGGATAAGGATATGGTGCTTGAACTTGCAAAGCTGCAAGAACAAGCAGAGAACTGCAAGTTCGAGAAGAGTCGTTTAACGAAGGAAAATGATGATTTGAAATCTAAAATAATAGAATTAGAAGGAAAGTTGGAGGAGTTGGATAAGTTAAGGGGAAGAAATACGGATTTACTGGCTCAAGTGGATCGTTTGAGAAAAGAATCAGAAAAAGCGTTGGAGGACATTGATCAATTGAAATCCGAAATAGGTTCCTTGAAGGATGGACTCGATAATTGTGTGGACGAGATGCAAAAGCTGAGAATCGAAAATGGCGACCTCAAAAAACAGAACGAAACCTTGAAGTCTGAGATGCAAGGAATTACCGATCGCTTAATGAAAGGCAATGACGATTTAAAAGCAAAAATCTCCGAATTGGAAGAAAAGTTAAGTGAATTTGATAAAATGAAAGTAGAAAATGTTGATTTGCTTGGTGAAGTCGATCGTTTGAGACGTGAATTGGAAAAATCCTTAGAGGATATGGATCAATTGAAATCTGAGATAGGTTCTTTGAAAAACGGGCTGGATAAATGTGTTGGCGAGATGGATCAGCTGATAACTGAAAACAGTGGTTTGAAGTCTGAAATTCAGGGAATGAGGGGTGAAGGGGACAGTTTGTCGGCGGAGTTAAATAATCTGAAGAATGAGAATTCTCTTTTGAAAGACGAAAGAGATCGATTGGGCAAGCAATTGAGCGACTGTAAGATGGAAAACGAAAAATTCAGAGTGGAGAAGGCTCGGCTGGAAGCTGAAAATGAGAAGCTGAAAGGAGAGATAGACTCGTGCAAGGAAGAGAATGACAAATTAAAAGACGAACTTGGAAAATCACGGGAACAATTGCAGTCATCGAACGACGAATTGAATAAATTAAAGGCTAATCTTGACAGAGCTGAGGAGAAAATTCGGTCTCTGGAGCCGCTGATCTCCCGTTTGCATAGTGAAAATGATAAATTGCGGGACGATTTGACGAGTTTGGAGAACGAGGCCAACGATTTCAAAGCAAAATTGGCTAGAGAAACGTCTGACAACGAAAAGATGCAGAACGATCTGAAGATATTGGAGGATCAGGTGCACGATCTAAGTGAGAATCTGGTCAATGCTAGGGCAGAAAATGACACTTTGAAACAGGAAAATCAAGGTCTAAAGGCCAAGTTATTAAATATGGATCATGATCTATCGAATTTGAAAGCGGAATGTGCGGATCTGAAACGAGAGATTGCTGATCTGAAGAAATTAATCGACGAATTAAAAGAAAAAATTGCTAAACTGGAAGCAGATATAGATCATTGGAAAATGGAGAACTGCAAACTTCAGTTGGACATTGATAAATCGAAAGCTGATCTTGAGAAAGCATTGAAAGATTTGCTCGAATGCCAGGTAAATTGTGTTGATTTATAAGTATTTATAAGTATTTATAAGTAAATGCGCATTTTTATCTTGGTATATATTTTTATTATAATATATTATTAAATTTTGCTATTAAATACAATATGTTATACATACGTATATACATAACATACATAAATTTATTAAGTATTTTAGGTATTTTAGCATTAATTCAAATGTTTTAGCGTAAATTTTCATTAAGAATATTTGTATCTTTCATACGAGAAATGTCTTCTTTGTTTATCAATTGTAAATTAATTGAGAAGAAGTGAAACATCCATTAATCTACGACACTTGTGTCATTTTCAATGTTTCTAAATTTGATTTTAATGAATATCTCATAGGGTTCGAAGAAAGCATTAGAAGCAGAGATGTACCGCCTCAAGATTGAGAAAGGCGAGCTTGACAAGAAGCTTGTCGATTTAACGTCTCAACTCGAGCAACAGGAAAAAGCATTCGAATCAGAAAAATCGGCCAGAAATAAGTGTGATTCAGAAATCGCGGCCTTGAAGGAGGAACTGGATGCCTTGAAAAAGGAACTAGAAAAATTGAGGGCTGACAACAACAGATACAGAAATGAAATAGACGAGCTAGGAAGACAGCTTGCGGTAACAAAAAATGAACTGGAGAAGTGGAAAGAAGAGGTTACTGTATTAAGAGATGCCAATAACGCGCTAAAGTCTCAATTGGATCCGTTGAAAAGTTTAAAGGACGAATATAATAAATTGAAGGCTGATTTCGATTCTCTAAAAGAGGAGAACGTAAACCTTCTGCGAGATAGGAAGAATTTCGAAGGCGAGTATACTAGGCTGAAAGGAGAAGGCGATGGACAGAAAGCAGAGATCGATAGATTGAGATCAAAGTTGAGTGCAGAGGAGGCAGCTGCGGAAAAATTGAGGTCGGATCTTCAAAATTGCCAAACTGAGAACGATAGACTGCAAAAGCAATTAAACGAAGTGAGAAACGAGTTGGATGAACTAACAAAGGGGAACAATCGTATAAAGAACGAGATCGATAAGCTGAAGAAGGCGGTCGCGGACGCGGAAGCAAAGATAAAGTTGCTGGAAAGTGAACTATCCGATTTGTTAGCCGAGAAAAAAGAATTGGTCAACGAACTCTATCGTTTCCGCGAACAGCTAAACAATCGTACGAACGAGCTAGAAGAGCAGATGGCCGCAAAAGATGCGGCCATGAAGGAATTGGCCGACATGAAGGATGAGCTGACCGCTCTAAAAGCGGCGTTGGATAAGGTTCGCAGCGAAAACGATAAGCTGAGGAACGAGAACGAAAAGCTGAATGTGGAATTAACAAAGTTGAACGGGCAATTAGAAACTCTGAAGGACGATAATGCGAATCTGAAGAACGAAAACGCGAATCTAAAGAACGACAATGCGAAATTGGCGGCGGAGTTAACTGGAACGAAAAACAAATTGGCAGAAGCGGAGAAACAGCTGAACGATCTAGAGAAAGGAAACGACGATTTGAATAAGAAAATAGCCGATCTCGAGAACACAGTGAACG
Organism: Bombus sibiricus; assembly: GCA_014737505.1. NCBI lineage: Eukaryota > Metazoa > Arthropoda > Insecta > Hymenoptera > Apidae > Bombus > Bombus sibiricus. Next base: position 61,223 of record JACXIM010000188.1, read on the forward strand.
AGCTGGAACCTTTGAAGAAACAATTAGAAGATGCTAAAAAAGAACTGGATAGGCTGAGGCCAGAGCTAGATGGATTGAAATCAGAGAATGCAGAACTGCAAAACAATTTAAATAACGCCATAGAGGAATCGAATAGGTTAAGAAATGATTTGGACAAATTGAAAAGCGATTACGACAAATCGAAGTCTGAATTAGCTGACCTGAAGGAGGAGAGAGATAGTCAGAAAGAACGGAACGTAGAATTGGAGAAAGAATTAGGCAAAATAAAGAAAGAGAGTGCGAATCTCAAGGGCGAGTTAGCCGATTGTCAAGCGGAGAACGAAAGATTGCGTAATGGATTGACAGATTTGAAGTCGCAAAATGCAAAACTGCAGGACGATTTAAACAAGGCGAAGAACGAAGCGAATAAATTAAAAGCCGATTTGGATAAATTGAAAAGCGATTATGGCGAACTGCGTTCGGAATTAGGTAAACTAAGGGATGAGAAGAATAGGCACAAAGAACGCGATACTGCGTTAGCCACGGATCTGGATAAATTGAAGAAAGAGAATGACGAGTTAAAAGATGGGAATGAGAAACTGAAAAGCCAGTTGTTCGATTGCCAAGAGGAGAGGGAAAGGCTACGCAAGGAATTGGAAAAGCTGAAAAGAGAAAATGCAAAATTGAAAGAAGGTATGATAATTATCCTTTCAATTTGTTTGGAATCCAAATTAGAAGGGCAAGTGCTTGATCTTTTGTTCAACAACTCTGCACTGGTTTCACTTCTTTAACTCAGTCAACATCTCTTTACTCTCTATATCTACTTTTGATCACTTATCTAATTAATCATCTAATTAATATATATATATATATATATATATATATATATATATATATATATAATATTTTTAATGAAATGAATTTTATGTAGTGAAAAAAGTGGAGCCGAAGGAAACGGAGATGGACAAAGATATTTTGGATGACTGCGGTGATTTCATAAAGGCGAATGAATTACTGGGGAAGAAATTCAAAAAACAGAATGAAGGTAAAAATTACATTAACTTTTCTACAAATAAAGAAGGCGAAAGTTCCGAAGACTGATTTCTATCGTTTTATTGCTTGTTACAACCGCAAATTCATGATTAAAGCAACTGTTATCAACGAATGCTACTAAATACGACTATTTAGAATTTTTATTCGATGCAATTCCTGATCTTAATCTAAATGAGTTTACAATCTTTAAAACTTTGCCGATTCTACAATTATTTATAAAGATCTCATTGTCAGTAGCTCACATAAAAGTGTGACTATATAATTGAAATAAATCGCATTTGTATTAATACTTCTCAATGACGTGTATCGTAAATCGAATCGAATTAAATTCATTTAATTTTATTGTAAATATTTATAAATACCTAATGTTTATACATTATTATACATACTAGAAATATTTTTCCTCGTTCCTTGATAAAGATGAAAGTGCATGAATAGTTCAAAGTTCAAGAATTTTCGTTTCCATGCTTGCTTTAAAAAATGGAAAATAAAAGTCCATCGTGGTTACATCTAATATTTTACATTATGGTGTATATTGCTAAATACGACGCAATATTATGCTAATTAAATCGATAGAAGAGGGAAATAATTATTATAGCTGAAAGAAAAGTCATGAATTTTTAAAACGAATAAAAAGGAAAGTTTCTTAAATAAAAATATGTTAAATGAAAGAAGGGTGTATCGAATTATTTTCAAATTCAGAGTTTTAGAGTTTCTATAATTTTAACGATTCACATTTGATAGTATTGATATCAGTGACAACCTATTAGATCCTTAGTTCTTTAAGGTATATTGTATTCCTAATTTATACCTTAAATTACAAAGTGTAAAATATACATTTTGTAACATTTAAAATAGGTGTGCTGCGCATTCGGAATTATATTAGATATTTGGAAGGTAAAGCTACAGAACCGAAAATGGCAGACAGGCCGGAAGAAGAAGCAGAAATTGATCCAGTATTAAGGAAAGACATTGCAGATTTGTTGAAGAAATCTCACGATTTATCTAATGATATCTATCAAACGGAACAGGAAATAAAAAATCTTGGAGTATGTATAACATATGCGATATATAGGTATATTAAACAAGCTTTATATTTTAAATATTTTAAGTCGTTTATTTCGAAAGACTAACATGTAACATATTTAACAAGGCAATTAATTGATTTATTGATAACGTATCAAGTGATTGTTTCTGTGTTTTTGAATAATTTCCTGCTAAAGCAGTTTTCGAAATTTCTTCCGTTTTAAACTGTTTTGACAACTAGAAAGGTAAGAACCTAAATTAAATTTATGTTATTATTTTAAAGTTTTTAAGGATAAAAAAACTGTGACTATTGATAAATGATAAACGACTTTACATTTCTTCTATTATAATCAGGTATATTCGTTTTATTGAAATAGCCTGCACAATAATATCTATTAAAGTAAAAATCAACACATTGTTTTGGTTTTTTTTTTTCGTAATACTTAAAAATATATAAAAGCATAAATATTAATAGTATATTTAAATATTTAAATAAAATATGTTTCTTAATAATAAAGATACTTAATAACAGTATTTATTAACAATTAGCTGATTAGATGTAGCTTTACGGAAAAACTCATATTTCTATGTATTTGTATTGATACGATCATTTATTATTTTAATGTAATGCACAGGCTAAACCTGGCGAGGGCATTTTCGATCCTGACAGCTGGCTAAACGTAAGTCCGAAGACGAGATCCATTAGATATACTATTTACAGCAGAATTTACATACTATTGGAATTTCTATATACTATTTCTATATTATATATTCTATATACTATTTCTATACTATTTCTATTTCTAATGGCCGAATGACTCTATGTTAATCGGGACTTGGCACTAGCTACAATTTTTATGCAAAAAAGATTTCCTTAATGAAAGGCGAGGGAAACATATTTATAGATAGATAATTCAAATGTTTGACAAAAAAGCTCCCATTTGAAAATGTATTGTCATAAGCTTTCGCGTGAAATGGTTCTAAGTTCGAATCTTCAACAAACGTAATAAATTATAACATAAACGTTAATAATTCACGCGTAATTTCTCGTAAGAGAAATTTCAACTTTTTATTTCTCATTTTACCTGCAGATTTATTGGTACTGATTATATCTTTCATATCATCAGTTATTAAGAATCGATGCTGTAGCATTATCAAGAATTTCTATAATGAAAAATAATTTAAAAAGCGGTTTATTCATATATAGAAATGTTTAACATATAGATAGGTAGAAATATTTTTTGACGTATACGAATATTGGTGCGTTATTGAATTATCTAATATCGATATAATATTGTATTACCGACGCTGGTTACCGCATGTGAATCACAATCATATAGATTAGTGATTAGTTACTTACTAAGTGAATAAACTTGATAGATCTAATAAATCATTCCGTACTCCAGAAATGAATAAATGTCCTACATTCTCCGTTCTATTAAATTGAATGCCCTAAATGTATCTTCAAATTGAAGTGAAAATTTAAATAATATAACTTTAAACAAATTACATTCATAATTTTGTTCATCAATCGAAAAATGGAATATTTCTAACTTAATTGTCAGCTTTATCAATTGAATCTATTCTCTGTGATGAAAATCTTTTAGTTATGTCCATAAAAATACGACATTACGTAAATATTTTCCAATCTTTTCCTTCGTTCTTTTTCCTTGCAGTCGTTGACATTGACACAGTTAGCTGAGCTTCACGATAAGATTTGCCAGTTGACATTGGACATGGTGCACCAGGACAGCAGAGCGGTGCCGTGCGATGGTTATGAACCAGCGACTCCGTCAAAGGCGGATTATAATATTTTGAACCAGCGTATAGCTGCTTTGCAGAAACAGATAGCGGAGAAGCAAATGGAGGCAGGCTGGAAGCTTCAGGAACTGAGGAGGGCTCTTCAAAACGAGCAGGCTAACTTAATTCGAATCTCCGATCAGATGAACTTTGAGAGAAAACGAAATTTGAACCTTCAGCATAGCATGGACGATTCATCGTAATCCGGTTTTCCTTTAACCTCGTTCATCGTTCGACGATCGTTTTCTCCAAGATATTCCACGGATGAGAAGAATTATATCCCCTCGGTTCTTGAAGCTGATGAATTTAACGAATGCATATTGAACTATAAGATCAACAGATCGTACAAGAAAACATAGGTCCTGAAATTCTGTTATCCATGATACATCTGTTTCTTATTCAGTGATCGCCGATGTAAGTATATGTAAATAAAAAGTATGTCGTTACAAAATTAATATTCGAACTTTCTTGTGTGATTTGTTGTTTTCACGTTAGTTGCGCATCTCTAAATGTTCAATAGGTTAAAAATGAAAATTGTCCGACAAAATAGAAAGAGGGCCTTGATATTCATAAGAATGCGAACAATGTATTGTAATTCAATCATAATTCTGGCAGTTGAATGCAATTTTAAATAATAAAAAAAAAAAAAAAAAAAAAAAAAAAAAAAAAAGAAAGTTGCTTTGTAATTACATTTCAGGTAAGCATAATCCAAAATATCAGTAATTAGAAAAACAAAATTGAGTTGCATGTGAGAACAGAACAAGAGGGTGGCGTTGCTTGTGTGACAACGACCATACCCAAATCCACGTCGTTCCATACTACTGACACTAGATTTTTCCATTATTTGCTTCGTTGTTAACTGCGAGTTGGAAGCTACACGCAAAATTGCTCGCTTATCACGATCGGATAACGATGACGGCCGACCAGTACTTTTCTTTTTGCCATAATCTTCAACATGATGTTGCACTGTTATCTTTACTCGTTGATAGATTATAAACTACTGAGCAATTTCTAAACATACTAACAGAGTGTGCTATCATTTCGTTCTTGGAATAAAATAATTTTTTTTGTTACACACTAAACCTCATAATATTTTTAATTATTTTCAACGAACCGCATACTCCGAGTTCATATCAATGTTTTAATATTATACGTTACAGACGAAAAACTTTACACGCGTCATTGAGAAATTAAAGATAGCACACCTGGGCTATCTCTTTGACGACGAGTGTATGTTATAATATGTAAAATGATTATAATTAAAATGTAAAATATAAAATGGATTATAATTAAAGTGGCATGGTGAAAATAAATATTGAAAGTATGTATAGATACACATAAATATTGGGTAATCTGTTGATTTCATAAAGGGACAATTGAAAGGTTAGTAAAAATCAATTATGAATCCTCATAATTAATTTTTTGGGTATCGAATAGTGAAGTAGCAACGGAGAATGCCCGAATGCTGGGTTAAATTGATCCACAGAGAAAATTTCGATATATCTATAAATCTTGAGGTATAGTTTTGCAGTAACATTGTTTTGTTTTCGTCGTTTTATTTTCAGTAAGATGCGAGTCGGCTGATACGGTGAGCGATCTATAGATCAAATTATGGTGACCTGGCTGCGTGGATTAATTTACTGACTCATCCATAAAATCTTAACTCATCTGTAAAATGTAGCAAAATACGTACGCTAATTGAATAACTATAAGTTAGTAGATACCTCGGTAAGAATATTTAAAACACTGTAATAAACGTATCGTATGCTTGCTGGTCAATCTTTATTTTAAACATTATTTTAAATTCTATACGAACATAGGTTCGAAAAATTGATCAGTATACTCTTATATAAATATCAAAGTGCACTATCGTGGTGTCTTTGTTTGCTAATGTCATATTAAGTAAATAATGACCATCGGGAAATGATGGCGGTAAACCATCCATGCTGTCAATTACGTAGTCTTCTCGTTGGTAAACCCCCTAAAATGTAATAAATTATAAAGTTAATTATCTAACGTTTTCAGAAAAATATATATAAAAAAATAAAAATATATATGTATATATTATAAAATAGTTTATCAAAATAAAAACGAAAATTTGTATTTTATTACGGAATATAATGAAATATGAAGGAAAAAATAATTAATTTCTCTTTGATCAAAATAAATTAAAGGTTCTCGTCTGTATTACATTTCTGAGTATCAAATTGTTTACACACCGGTTCCGGAGGGCAATTATCGCCATCCATGTTGATTGCTCTTATTATAGGTACCCCTATAGATTTTGAATCCGCTGCAACCTCACAAAAACTTGCATCTATATGAAGTCCAAGATCAACCGTATATTCACCCATTCGAACCGTAAATACGTCGGCTGTCACCTATAAAACAAATGTTGAGGGTACGAATATTAATTTAATGATACTTTCATGTCTAATTGGAAGAATTCAAATGAAAAAAAGAGATTTAATTAGAGAATTCACTGGTCTCACTATGATGATCGTTTGAATACTTGTAAGAAGAGAATATGCAAATAACATTCTTTTTTTTTTTTTTCAATGGATACGCGTTCATCATCTTCCTCTAAGAAAGCGGAATTTCCTCCATTCAAAGAGATCGATAAGAAGACGCATCTCAATGAGATGCAAAGTTAACTCAAAGTTAAGTTAAAGTTAGTAATCACGATTACATTACAAAAACTTCTTCCCTTGTAACTACATGATAGTTATAGGTAGGTATTACGTATCATAGTTATTTCCTACTCACAGCGCTAAGTAATTAAACCACTCGATGGATATTACTGTTACATTGAGGTGAATGTACATTTAAACTATAAACTCGAATATGTGTTAACAACTACAAATTTTTACGTATCTTTATAAGTTAAACAACTAAAAATGACCAATATTCAAAGCAATTGTAGAAAAATTTCGAATGTAGCAAGATACTTATATGCATGTATATCACACATGTAGGTAGAAATAGCAGCCAATATACGAAATAGAAAAAATTAGAGCGACAATGTTAGTTGACGCAAGTTGGTTGTACTACAGCTACATATATTAGGTTGTCCGAAAAGTTTCTTTCGTTTTACGAGGAAATAATAGACGCACAACGTTTTTTGTTTTATATTATTTTGTTTTATTATTTTGTTCTGTTGAGATAAACACCGCGACATTTCACACACTTGGTATCACGATTGTATGAAGGTGCACTGTTGTAAAAACACACGTTTACGAAAGAAAGACACATTTCGGACAACCTAATATATCGAAATTTTTATTAAATTGTTTAAGCTAAATGATTAATCGTTATTTATGATACTGTAATAGAAAATACTTTAAATACATACCTTAGTGTCGTCAGGAAGTGCTTTAATGATCTCTATATACGTGTTCAGACTAGCCCCATATGTGCTATCATAGTTTAGTTCAAGATCGCATGACTTTACATATTCTTCGTTAATTTGACTACAGTCAATATCTTCCAATATTATGTCGTAATCTGCCTTATATTAACAAATATAAATTAATTAAATTAAAATTAAAAATTGAAAATGTATTATCTTCTTGTAATATTCAAACTGTAATTATTTATACTAAAAAAAAAAAAAAAAAAAAAAAAAAAATGATAGTTACAATTACAATAGATATTCTTATTTCTTAGAAAAGTGTATGAAAATGTTTGTTTCATCCAAAAAGTAAACGCGTAGCGAACTTTTGAACAACGTGGAACGTTTTTATAGTATTTCACAAAATATTACTCCAAAGAGAAAATAAACTTACTACACCACGACTTAATACATCATTTGTAGGAAAAAGCTAATTATTCAATTATTTTATCCTTACCTGCACCATGCACCATCCTAACGCACAGACTGTGAACAACCAGAAGAGCATCCTGACAGCTAGTATCCTAGACAGCAAGTAGTATTAAATGGACTAATTCAATCTGTTAGCGAATAATATTCAGCATTGCTGTTGTCATCAATTCGGTTATCCCAGGAAGAGAATCCCGTCTGGTAATGTAACATCTGGTGGATCTGTGATTTTATCACAACTTATTGTCTTTTATAGCCGTGAAACCACTACAATGAACAACTAAACAATAAAAACACCTGTCACGAACATCGTACATTTGTAATTACGAGGGTCATAGTAAAGATTGCTATACTATCATTATGTTATTATTTATTACGTATGTAAGTATACTATTATTATGTTATTATTTATCATTAAATATGTTCATTGACAAATAAGAACGTATTCACCGGAAAAATATTCCAACAATCTTTTGCAATATTGATATTAGACGCATTATCTAACCTTTCCTCAAATCTACGCTAAATCGTCAACTATCATAAACATACATACGATAGATATTTTTTCAACTTACGCGTTTAGAAGAATTTTAATACTGTTGCGAGATCAGAACTCATCGGATTATGTATTAAACTTTCCAGCAAGTTCACTCTTTATACAGTGAAGACATTGACTCCTCCCACTCTGGCTACTAAATATGTACTCGTAACAATATTGTTTATATTATTGCATAATATACGATGAGATGAGTATATAAATAGCAAAATGTTTAATCGTAGATTCAATTTATTGTATTATAAACGTTCTACCTCGATTTCCTTTTTATCTAAGAAATACATTTCTTATACCTTGAGACACTATAAGTGTAGAACGGCCTCTAAATTTTTATTTCGAGTAATAATTACAAACTAAATTAAATTAAAAGTGAAATAAGGAATTTTTCTATTTACCTATATGTTCGTTACCGTATATGGTTAAAGGCTGTTTTAAGAGCAAATCGTTTAATTTGAATGAGCGAATAAGATAAATGATCGGTCGAAACTTATAACGTTTGAACAAGAGTTCGAAGAGCGACCAATTTCTCATTTTACATTTTTTCTTTCATTCTTCTCTCACCTAAAACTACATGCATCTTCTCGGTCTGCAGTCAGCCTCTATCAGTGCTCTTTCTCCTCTTCGCGTGAACATATTAAAAGGAATACCAAATAAGACAATTCATTGACCGTTAACACTGATATGCTCCCTGTTAATCGACAAAAAAAGGAACGTAACGTGACCTGTATCCGCTATTTTTCGTTTCCTCACCTTCAACGAGTTATCATTGCTGCCTGAAGCAATATACCGCTCATTTGCCAAAAGATAAATTACAATATCTTTAATGCATTCGTTTCACGATGAAATTCTTGCTCTCGAGGATATCTATACGAGACCAAATAACCTTACGAATAACCTGGACATTGGTGTTTTGCAAAAAATGTAAATATGTAAGTGTAAAAAATATAATTTTAACGTTAATCTTCCTCCGACATTTCCACCTATACACACACCTATCGGTTAGTAATGTAGAATCTCAATTATCATAACGTCGATAAAATGTCACGTTTCAAGTGACAACATACATAATACAATCATTAATATTTGTTTCTTATGAAAAGTTCAAAGTAATACATATACTATTTATATTTGATCCCAGAAATACAATAAATCTTGACAATGAATAAATAATTATTTTCTAAATCGCTTATTCTGATTTTCAGTCTTTCATTCTTAGTCAGTACTAATAAATTCCAACAATAAACTGCTCCATAGGCCTAAAGGAATTATCAAAATGACTAATTTAATAATTAGTCAATTACCGCGAATATATGCATGCGCATGTACATTAATGTACATTAATGTACATTGTGTATAAACATCAGTAGTACAACGATAAGATAGTACAATCGAGTCTAAAATTTCTTAAACAAATCGTGTTCGTTAAAAATTTAATTTATACCCCGAAAGATAAATCGACAAAGCAAAACGGTGTGTTTCGCAAACGCTAACTAACCACTTATCATCATTTCGATAATACACGGACGCTTTACGAACTTATTCCAATTCCGACTGGATGGACACGCGGTTAAATGGATTTCTTCAATTCATTTATCACTTGATCTAGCTGCGCATTTCAATTATATGCGTACTCTTTGTCAGTAGTATCCAGTAATGGACCATCGCGGTATCGTGGCGTGCACGTGCACGTGCACATGTACATGTACACTGCACACTGCATACTGCACACTGCACACTGCACACTGCACACTGCACACTGTACACGCGAGTCACAGCAACGACGGTTCCTGATAAAGTCGTGGGAACGGATGCGGCCCACGATGCAATCGAATTAATCTCGATCGAACAACACCGTGTCACAAAATGAAACAGGAAATCGCGTTGTTATTAGCCATTACTGTTTTCGAGAACGTAGCTCGTTATTGGCCTCCGCCGCGTTTTTTCTTCCTCTTCCTATCTATTCCTCTATGCTGCGCTTCGTTAATTAGAATGTAACCGGTGCGATGCGACGCGATTAAATTACTCGGCTACAAGTAATTTATACGATCGCGAACGAGCTTGGTCGTTGTAAACACCAGCATATATCGGTTATATGGAGAAATTTTGTTGTCGACTCGTAGATTTAGAAAAATCGCGCGTCTGTGATATCTTTTGTAAGGGAAACGTCCAAGAGATAAAGAACGGCGGGGATTTATATAGAGAAATAATGAATGACGAGAATAGTCTCGTCATTGCCGAGATCTTTGAGGTAGTAGATTTTAGGATAAAGAAAATTTATTGCGCAGGTACAAGACTTATCTTCCGACTCATTCTTAATAGATTGGAGATTCTCTTTTCTACGTTATAATTATTTATTAGTTAGGAATAAATATTAGCTAGTTATTTTTTTTTTGTAATAGATTATTAGCGACCTAGTTGAAACTATAGGTTGAGTTTCAGATTTCTGGGAAAAGAATGGTTTGTAGAGATTTTAGCAAGTGTAACGTCTGATTTACATTTTCTAAACTGTTTTCTAAACTAAAATAGGAGGAGGATTAATATTGAGGTGTGATCTACCACCAGAAAATTTCTTACGTTATACAACGAAATCGCGCACATTAATTTTTTTATTGTCTATATCGCATAACAGAGCGTTCTTTTTTTCAAGAGATATCTACAAGCGGGCTAATTTTAGGTATATGTGTAATTTACCCTGATTTTTTACATTACGACCTAAGTCTGTCTTAAATTGTCAAAAAATAGTTTGTCATCTTCTACAATGTAAACAACAAACACGATCAGAATCCTTAATCTTATTTTGTTATGCGAAACGAATATTTATTTTTAATTTCCTGTAGATATTTTCTGTAAACATTTCATTACTAAGGAACTATGTAATAAGAACTCTGTTCGTACAATCGATGATACGGTCTACTTTATTATAGAGTTAATCGCGATATCGTGAACTATGAACCTTTTTCGTTATATACAAAGTTGAGTGAGGCAAATAAAAATATTATTGTGATCTGATACTGTAATATCAAAAATAATATGTAAATATTATGTTACGTCCGGTGGATCTGCGTAGCTCGGTCGAGGCGGCCAATCGCTACGTCAATATAATTAGTTGGACCGTAATAATTACAAGGAACTGTCGTAAAACTAAGCATTTCGATTTGACCGTTAAGGCCGTTAAGTGGTATAAAACACCTTAAACACCGTCGAGGATCACTGTCAAACGATAAAAGTTCCAAAATACAACATCAAATACCGCCAATCAAAATCACAACTAACAGTGAAAAATACTACATAAACAAAGTTACAAATACATTAAGCCGAAAACAACCACAAGAGAAGCACACGCAAGACAAACACCACTTACATCAGCCAAATCAGCCAGGAACACGTTCAAGCAACCACCGTTAAAATACAAATTAATGGCAATTACTTCCAAATGTCAACGGTATATGCACCACTGCGACACAAAATAACGTTACAAAAATGGGAAGAGTACTTTTAATCCTTAGGTGACAAATACATCGCAGCGGGAGACTTCAATGCAAGGCACGCGCTATGGGGCTCAAGAATTAACACACCTCGAGGTGGGAGACTAGAAAAATATGTTAGAACAAGTAATCTCAACATATCATCCAAAGGAAGACCAACATACTGGCCGACAGATCTAAACAAAACTCCTGATTTGCTTAATTTTGCAGTTATAAAGGGACTAAACGCAAACAAATTAAAAATAACACCCAGTATTGAGCTTAGCTCCGATCATACACCGATAATAATAGAATACACAAGCAAACCGATACTTTATAGCGATCCAGAGATGCTTTCCAATAAAAGCACCAAATGGCAAACATTTAAAGAACTAATCGAGAGCAAAATCAATTGCAATATTCCACTAAAAACACCCGAACACATCGAGCAGGCAGTAACAACGTTAATAGAAATTATACAAGAAGCAGCATGGGCGTCTACTAATTATGAACCAAACAACAGGGAAACAAAAATAATTCCAACAGACATCCTTGACAAAATCAGAGAAAGGAGGAAAGCGAAAGAAAAATGGCAAAAACATAGAATACGTGAAAACAAAAAACATGTAAACAAACTCGCAAAGGAAATAAAAAGTGAAATAAAGGATCATAATAATAACGAATTCTCAAAATTCACAGAAACACTCTCTGCGCACGAGAATGCCAACTGTTCTCTATGGAAAGCCACTAACAAAATAAAGAAGCCAATAAAACTAATCCCAGTAATCAGAAAAGCAGGCAACACATGGGCCAGAAGCAACGAAGATCAAGCTGCAAAATATTTGAACCATCTTTGTAACATATTTACTCCATATAATATTAACAACGGTAAAACCAAACCTTGGACTACCTGGATCTCACAAAGATTTTGGAGTATGCGCTGAGCCTTTTGACTCTCTATCAGTTCTGTTGCCAGAGGGTTCATCGCCTCTGTACTATGCACGCGATCCTCGATGGCGTAGCTGCACGGCACAGAACAACAGAAGGTGTCAGGCACCTTGTCAGCAGTCAAAACTACTATAACTAGTTTCTGCGATTCTTGCAATTAAAGCAATCCTTAAGAATATCTTCACTCAAAGCCTCTATGCACCAGGTCGAGCCTAAATTCCGATCACACACTCATTATCGTGATTCCAGCTATCGGCAATACAATACTTTTGGAAATGGATCGATACAGCACGGTGGGTCATGTTAAGTAACATTTAATTTCACAAATTAATTCGAATTACGCAAATATTTTGACAGCTTGGCTATACTTACAAACAGCTTCGTGGGTCAACTTCTGAGATAAACATAGATTCTTATCGTCTGACACTACGTCCGATAAAATTGAGGTTTAATATTGTTTTCGCAAGTCTAGGGCAATATGTTAGGCACCAGTTATAACGCAACTATATGTGTTGTGTAACATAGTGACATCCAATGAAATATCTTATAAAATTTGCGCACGAATTACGTATAACGCGATTGCCATCAACTCGTACAAAGCTACAAGAGTCACTCTCCAGAAGCGCTTGGTCCCCGGTCGCTTTTACCGCGCGAAAGGTGGCCCTAGGACCGACCATCTTCTCGTCGTTCCTCATCCAGTCATTTGATGACCGTCCGGGGGAGCCTGGGGAGGCACCATCCGCAACACCGACAGCGGGGACTGGGGGCTCCGAAACCCCCGAAAGCCGTAACTTTTCTCCTTCTTACTGACCTGTCCACACTTTTCTTTTTTTTTTTTTTTTTTTTTTTTTTTTATAGGATAGTCCGGGGATATAGCCAAGTTCGTCATAAATTCGTTTTTTCTTTCTCGTGTTCATTTCTGTTGCCAAGATCGTCACAATCGTTATAGCCCTTCCATGTAATACTCTAGCCAAAGTCATCAATAATATTTCTAACCTTAATCCACCATTATCAACATATCCAAGTGTCACTTTATAATCAAAAATTCGGTTACTCGCGAACGCTTCAACAGGGCCTTATTTGAACGTTTAAATTTAAGTAAAGATCGCTCCTACCGGATAACGTTCAAAATAAACACCAGTAAACATACCGACTCTGACTCATCATATCACAATTATTAACCGATACACCTCTCATTTATCTCCCATTTCACATTATTTCCTCCAATCACTCCAACCACTCTTGTTCAACGAGGATATTACCACCCAGCTATATTCAAACCTATTGCACCTCCGACCCTCGAACCTGATCCACATGGGATCCATTGCAACATACACACCCCATCGTCCACCCAACACTATTCACTCATGCCCCTTCTCCTATCTCCTCATCCCACTTCACACCCCTTACACTTTATCGCAATGAGTCCTTGCAATTGCTCACACTATTAATTCACTGGAACCCCTTGCAATCCTGCCGAGATTCCCACACACTCATACATCCTCAACCTTCTCTAACAACACTTCTAGCGGGAGCAACCCGTCAACACGTCCTCTCTTCAACGAGTCCCAAACGCGACTCCAAACAACTTTTTATCTAGATTTCATGTTATTAATTATATTCATTAAAACATAAATTAGCATTAATATCGCATATATATATAGCGTATGTAAAAAATGACAATACAGATTATAAAATATTAAAATGTAACGGTATAGGTATCTGTAACAATTACATATTTAGCTATAAAATTACTCACAGTCAGTGATCTTCGTTAGATGTCTTCTTTTTAATCGACTCGTATCTTCATGCTTATATAATGTTAATCGACGATTATAATAAAAATACATAATTATAATATTAGCAATTATGTATACCTATACATATATAACAGAAATCAGTTGTATTGTGTTTAGTGTGTCGTGGTCGAAATACAGTTTACGACTTGATACGTCAAAATGCGACAAAAATGCGTCATTCGTAATAAAATATAAAATACAGATTTTTACTTGACGCAGAAGTGCGTCATTCATAACAAAAACAAATGACTTTCAACTCGACGTTTCAAGATCTTGGTAAAAAATGAAACTCGATTTCGATCGCGTTATCAATTACATTGTCCGTTTTGTCGCGTTTCCGCATAGAATATAGCAACTATCGTCTGTACGACAGCATGAAAGATGCTGAAACGATGTTTTTACGATGCGGCGCAGCACTATCGAAATTTAGAATACATCTTTAGACAGGCATATCGTACATTTCGATAAACTTCGACATTTGGGTGTATTTAAGACGCAAATTATTTTAGCAGATCCACATTCTTCGGGACTTCGTCGAGTAGACCGGTAGAGTGAGGCATCAAAGAAAGCATAGTAACTGGGAAAAAGTTAATTTTGTAGATTCCTTTGGGGAATCGACTTTGTGCTTGTGCAAAATTTCTTCCAACTTGATAAAAATTAGAATTCAACGAAATCATCATGTCTTGGCTAATGATAGAGACCATTGGACTAATTGTCACTGTATTCGTCCTGCTTTATTACTATTCTATGATAAAGTTAAACTACTGGCGAAAACGTGGTGTCAAAGGACCAAAGCCTCTTCCGTTTTTGGGTAATTTCAAGGATGTGCTTCTGGGAAAGGATTCGACTATGGACTGTTTCCAAAAAGCCTACAATGAATTTAGAGATGAACCGATGGTTGGAGTCTACGGAGGTCACGAACCGCTGTTAGTTTTAAGAGATCTGGATTTGATCAAGGATGTTCTTATTAAAGATTTTAACAAGTTTGCTCAAAGAACGCATGGCGCCGTACGAGAGGTATATGTATTGACATTTTATGTTTTACTGAAACAAATCATTAATTTTATTATTATTATTATTATTATTATTATGATAATTGATATATACATCTTATAAAGTAATTGAGATTTTACGTGCTATATTATAATTGGGTTTATTGGAAAATTGCTCATTCTAATAAAGCTGTTGCAGCTATTAAATAAATTTTGTTAATAGTTCCAGAATGAACGAATAAAAATAGTCAAATATACAGTATGTTTGATAGCTGGTGAAACAAATTTTGGTAAAACAAACCAAAGTAAGGCAAAAGTTCGGAATATTAAAACCGTATTTGAAACTTCCGTTGTTTCAATGTTTTGTCCAATTTTTTCGGTCTTATTTCTTGCTCTAATCGCTCTAATTCATATGAAAAATAGAGACCGAAATATCAGCCGGATTACATAATAACAGCCTATGGACAGGCAAGAAAATCATAAATTCGATATGCGAAGTTCCATGGTGTACTTTTATACCGCGATCTTTGTCAAAGTTGATTAGCTTTATTAGCTAAAATATTGACATATTTTATTCTTATATTTATTGGTATTTATTATGCTTTGCAATACTTGTATTGATAGAAATCGCGTTCAATTGCCATAACAACTGCAACTATTATTGCGTGAGCCACTTATCCACAGCTTGAGTGAGTTGGCGTTCACGTTGTTTTAAATTAGAACGAAATGAAATAAAATTTCCCACACAAATTGAAATACATCATTATTTTTTAAAAATAAGCTATTGGTAAATAAGGTACGAAGTTCAATATTTTTTTTTACGTGTGATTATACTTTATCTGTTATGACCCGTTGATTGCAAATTTCGTACCTTATAGTCAGAAATGCGACTATAATGATTTTTTACATTCTGCCTTTAGCGAATCTTTATTTGTTAGATATATTTGTTAGATATATCGTTATAAATTGTAAATTCTACATACTTATTACTATGTTTTGCTACGAAATGATGAATAAGTGAAAAGAAACGACGTGTTTGTTCATATTAACGATACGAGTAAACAACTTTTGTAATTTGCATAAGTAATGTGCAAGGATACGTAAATTAAACAGTAGTTTCAAAGAGAAAAAATGTCCCACCACTGAATTTAGAATTCAGTATTCACAAATTACTGAAAATTCTCAATGCGAGAATTGATTGTAAATTACTAATAAATAAAAGAAAAAAAAAAAGTATTCACAAATGAATACACATTCACTAAATTATTTTTAACAAATTATTGGTGTTATGCATTACTTTTAACAATTATTCGTATTAGCATTTATATATATATATTGTAATATTATTACTTTATAGTAAAAAGTATTATCCAAGTACATGTACCTAGAAATCGGGAGCAGTTAGGTATTATAATTGAAACCACTATTTGTCATTTAAAACAATTGCTAGACTTATATCAAAGTTGTATAATGAAATTACTTAAAACTTTAATGCAAATAATTATTTCTGTCAAAACATTGATTAATCTACCGTAATCTAAATTAAATGATCTAAATTAAAGCTATCAACAACTCAAGGTTTTTAACCATTAGATACTAGTCTATATCTTTGTAGATATTAACCTTTGTATATGTGCGTTTGTTGAAATTCTTGTAATAACGATGAACCGGACATATCTACTTATACGAAATTTATCAATTGCGACATTGTTATGATGTTGGTTCGTCTGTTACATAATATCAACTAAATATCAGTATCTTATGTAAGAGTATCTTCTTTAACCATAATAGGAGCATTTTATCGTTTATTTACAAAAGTGCAAAATCTATAAAAGTACAAAATGCTTCTTATTGTTAGCAAAAATGAACGAAGATTTGCCTATAATTTTGATTTTGATTCAACCTATAATTTTTTGTAATTTATAGTATCAAATGGGAATGTCCGATTATACCAGAATCATTTTAATTCTTGTCGTAATCGCGTTACCTGTGGTACCCGCATTGTAGCCGCTGAATAGTCGTATAATAATATATCTATTTATATTAACTGTAACCTATATAATTCTATTAAAATTGTTTCCGGCTTATCTTTCATACCGCATATAACAAACAAGTAAAATTCTTGTAATTTTACAGGTCGAGCCATTATCTGAGCAAATCTTCAGGCTGGAAGCAGAAAGATGGAGACCCCTAAGAATCAAACTTTCACCCTTCTTCTCGTCAGGAAAGCTAAAGGAAATGTTCCACTTGATGACAGACTGTGCGAACACTTACGACAAGTACCTAGAGAAATTAGCAGAAAAGGGCGAGCCGATTGAATTTCGTGATACTGCCGCGAAATTCACCATTGACGTGATCGCTGCTTGCGCGTTTAGTATTCAGACGAATGCTATAACGGACGAGAACTGTCAGTTTCGTAAAATGGGAAAGAGAGCTCTTGACACAAACATCGAACAATTTCTCACGGATAGATTGAGGGAATATCCATTCCTATTCAGAATTTTTGGTCGCTTTTTCACTGATCATGAAGTTGTCAATTTCTTCGAAACAGCCATCAGAGAAGCTATGGATTACAGAATTCAGAATAATGTTCATACGCAAGATGTTATCGATATTTTGGCAGATTTGAGACAACACCCCGAGAAAATTAACCTTAAAGGTAAGAAAAAAGATTAAAATTGTTTTTGTATAAAAAATTGTATTTTTGTCTTTATCATCGATAAAAGTTTATATGCTTTTAAACAAGTTTGCAAATATGCAAGATAATTATTTATGCAGAATCCATATAAGTATGGTAAAGTATAGAG
This sequence comes from Bombus sibiricus, assembly GCA_014737505.1. Taxonomy (NCBI): domain Eukaryota; kingdom Metazoa; phylum Arthropoda; class Insecta; order Hymenoptera; family Apidae; genus Bombus; species Bombus sibiricus. The sequence goes on from JACXIM010000188.1 coordinate 79,467, forward strand.
TAAATGAGAAACTGATTTTTTATTATGTGCTAGTATGACTTGAAGTAACTGAAAATTATATAACAAAAAAAGAAGGCTAAGAACAAAACATCCCATCGATCTTGTTAAAGAAATATAATAGACAACCCGCTGGGGATAGCCATCCACGTGTTATATAGTGATAAAGTGTTAGAAAAATTTACTAAATGCTCGGCTGGACAAATTGTAAAGCACAAAAAAAGAAAAGAACTTGGAAAAGGCGTACGTGACTATCGGTCGGTCATGGACGGCTGCGGAACATGTGCATGTGATGGGAGTACGAAAACTGTGATAAATGGATGACTCGGTGGGGAAAGTTAGTTAGTTGCGAGTTGTCGATTGTAGTGAGTTGTGAATTGCAAATTGACTAGTTGTACCAATTTAGTTGTTTTAGTTGTATTACATTACTACATTAAGAAATAACTCTAAATAGTCGTATTTTCCTCTTTCATCATTGTAAATAAATCCATCAAATAAATACAGTCACTATGATATATTATTTACAGAAGCGGATAGTTTGTTCCTGGCATCTCAGGCTCAGCTTTTCTTCCTTGCTGGCTTCGGAAATTCCTCATTGACGATCAGCAACGCTTTGTACGAACTTGCATGGAACCAAACAGTTCAAGACAAACTCCGAGAGGAAATCCAAAGTGTCTTAAAGAAATATAATGGGGAGATCACTTATGACGGAATATGCGAAATGAAATATCTAAATGCGTGCCTACTAGGTATATGTAATTCTTACAGTTCTCATTAAAACGTTATTTCATGATGGGATCTATTACTAATTCATTTGAAACTATTTTTTAATGCATTGATGCGTAATTTTTAATTCTTAATTTCCAGTTAGTACCTAAAATTGAAAAATTATTATCTTCCACGGTCAAGTGTATTCAATATACCTAAATACTGTATATTTATTAATAGAAACATTAAGAAAGTATCCAGTAATCCAATGGCTGTCAAGAACAGCGACGGAAACCTACACATTCTCAGGAACAAAAGTCACCGTACCAAAGGGTCAACAAATCTTCCTACCCGTTTATGCAATCCAGAGAGACCCAGAAATCTATCCAAATCCGGAAGTGTTCGATCCTGATAGATTTTCCGATGAAAATATTAAGACCAGACATGCAATGGCTCACTTACCATTTGGAGATGGTCCAAGACACTGCAGTGGTAAGAAGCGTTTTTATAAAAAAAAACCTAATAAAATGTTCCTAAATTATGAATTTTGAGATCAATAATTTTCAAGTGATCTTAATAATAATAATAATAATAATAATAATAATAATAATAATAATAATAATAATATCAAATATCTTAATAACAATATCAAATAATATTTCTTTCAGGCATACGATTGGCAAAGAAACAATTGGAGGTAGGAATGGTCACCATCTTGTCGAAATTCAAGGTCGAGGTATGTGAGAAGACTCGCAAAGTATACAAATCTGATAAGAGGCCATTGTTCCTTCTCCAACCCGCTGATGGAATATACCTGAAAATGTCAAAGGTTGCAGCAGCATAAAAACGTTTATGATTATTTCATTTCTAACATATTTCAATAACTAATAAATAGCAGCAATTATTATTATATTCTATATTTCTTTCTTTTCCCTCTTTGCTCTGTATATTTATGACTCTTTTGCTATATATTGACGAAGTTGACTGAATAGTAGCGTATCTTGTTGCGAAATCTTACGTTTAAGTTTATGTATGATATACTTAAACACGATTGCCCACAAAAGTATATACCTAATAATAAATATTGATATATAATATTAAAAATTAATAGTAAGTTAATAGTAAGTTAATACTATATATGTTATGTATGTCGCAGATGAAAGGACATGGGGTCCTTTTCTTTGGAATCCTTGGAAAAACCCCAATACTTTAGTCTAGATTCTTATCATAAGCCGTGCTTAAGTAATTGTTTACGATTTAATCCGATTCTGTTTGCCCGAGTTTTGTGACAATGAGCATGGACTGGAAGTGACACAACCAGTCGCTAAACGTAGCCCTGGTCACGGAATGAACGTTTTACCTAACAGAGGTATGGAGTAATCGTATAGCTTTCCTTAAAAAAATATAGTTGTAGCGGCACGCGACAGTAAACCCTCCAACGGTTTCTGTCCCGTGGCTCGCTACACAAAGACCCCATTCTTCGGACAAGATGATTGCCAGATTGCCATCATAGTTTTCGTCTGCAGCATCATCCTGACGGAAAGTCATTCTCTCGTGAGGTCTCATTAGCGAATTACATAGCGTCTTCACGATCAGTGAATACTCTACGTTCTAACGAAGAGTTAGTTGAGTGATACTTGTACCAGTAGACAAGCAAGTTGAGTACAACTTGGGCTTTGCAAGAAAGCACATTTTGTTATCCCGTTGACCGTGGATTCGTTATCGAATCTAGGACCATTGTCATTAGTATCTCGAGTGTCCGATTACCGCGGTTACTTGTCGAATTCTGTATTAATCATACTTGTACCAATAAACTTTATATCTCTTGTATAACAACGATGTCTAATTCGAGTGAAGATTCGTTACACACCCCTAACCCTAATTATAATGTGAACCCGACATATATATATATATATATATGGTACGTGATATGATCCCCAAAACGTGGAACACATTGATTTTTGTCGAGGTCGGCATTTCGAACGTTTCAGAACATAAGACGCGATGAAATAAATTCCCATGAAACATCAGTATCATTAACTGTCCTGTATACGGGAGCATCGCATTAATGTTGGAAGTAATTAAATTTTGCGGTGCTGCCGCAGATGAGGAATTGTTACATAGCCAATGAAAGCACCTAAAAATACATATTTAGACGTAGAAAAATGAATAGATTAGATTTGAAATTATAAATATTTTCGGTGTGTCTTGAATGTTTAAATAAAAGCAGTAATAGCAAAATGTGATATAAGAATTGAGAAAGAATCGGTGCGCAAGATGTGTCCCATTAACTGGCGCAGGATATTACAGAAAAATACATGCAATGTTAAATACTTTTATTACACATATGCTGTAATCACTATTATATTTATAATGTACTTATAATATTTAGATAATATCTTACTTCTCTATACAAAAATAATTACAATAATAATCGTTATTGGCATAGGCAAAATCGTTATTTATTGAAATTTATTGAGCACAATTATTTTTTTTTCTTATTTTACACAAGTAAACCTATATTAAAAGTCATTTAAAATTATAAGATCTTAATTATCTCTTATACACATACATACACACGTTTATAGATGCGTATGCTTGTATATCGTGTATATTCATATTTAAATTCATTCTGTAATACCTACAACGCATTCTAACAATATATCAAAGTCTTTTATTACACTGGTAATATGAATTTTTGACAAAATACTGAATATTTCTTCTTTTCTCTTTCTTTTCTCTTCCACTGTTTGTCGCTTTCTTCCCACTACTTTCTACTTCTGTCTTTCTTCTTTTGTTTACCATCATTATGTTCATTCGTTATCTCTATCTCGCATACGCGAACCATTCGATAGCATTAAAGAACATTCGAAAGTGTAAATTTTTGTTCACATGCGCTTATTCAAGAACCCTGATCAATTCGTGATTATTAAGAAAATTTCGCTGGTAAACAGTTCGTTTTACCGCCGGTCAGAGGAGTCAAACATGTTCGTTTTTCAAACACGTATGTCTATTAAACGAATATCGGCTTAATCGTAGTTTGAACCCTTGGCGGCGATCGTTTCATTATTTTACATTATTATTCACACGCTATCTCGGAAAGAAGTTACGCAGAGATGAAGATTAAACAGCGCGTGTAACCGTATAACATTCGTAAACGTATCTGACCTCGTTCAACACTCCTGGCCAGACTATTCGATTTATATAAAAATGGTATAAAATTCGTATTGTGAATCGAGCTTACGAGATAATCCAAAATCGATCGAATGGAAGAAACTGTTTAATTGGATGTTAAGGACATAATAGATGTAAAGTGTCATTGACTAAAGTAATGGTAATAGTAGAACGCTAATGATTAGAATACTACATTTATCGATAGTCGTTTGCGAGAAACATTTGAATTCGGCTTCCTACGTTAAAAAATTGTGTTCCTATTTCGAACTTGGATCGTCAATCTATAAAGAAACGTATGGTGTATGATAATGGAATGTTTTCTCTGTGTCGTTTGCGACAATTTTTGTGAAAGTTCACAGCGTAACAAAATAAAATTCGCGTATAAAATCAGCGTAATAAAACGATTCATTTACTTATAAAAGACAGAAACGCGAAGCACAACGTATTGCTACGAGTAAAATGAGCTTCAATTAAACTCCGTGGGCACAAGATTATTAATTATTGCATATATTATCCAGATATGCAATAACTTGGAATTACTTTGGTGCGTCACGTTTTCAATTGGCGTTGCAATTATATGGCACGTACTACATAATATAAACTTTACACACTTTGTTCTTTTCTTCTTCCTTTTTCTATTCTCAGTCTTCTGAACACGTATCCCTAGAAAACTCAACGAAACGTTCGAGAATTTTATTCCCGTTATGCTTTACCGCTCTTTCTCCTTTCACATATGCATACCCTCCGCCGGTAACTCATTTAAGATGTATGGTGATCATATCTCACGTTTTTTAGCAAGTATACATACATATACATATATATATATATATATATATATATATATATATATATATATATATATATGTATATCCTCTTAAGCAGGTTAAAATATAATACTACTATGATACATAATAAATATAAAATAAAAGTAGATATTTGTTTAAAAATATAGATCGTTGAAAATACTTTCTCGTAAAATTAGCACGAAAAGTAAATAGAAACTTAATATATGAAATTAATACGAAAATATAAAATTGATATAGAGCTAATACATATATCTTTATAAAATTAAGACTTAATATTAATATATCGATATAAAATATTATTGATATTAATGTTTAAACAGCAGAAATCGAATTAATATCTAATAACGGTATCTTCTTTAATTTATCTTCAACGCACATTTTGTTATTAAAAACTGGTACTTTGGTTGTGATAGAGCTTGTTTGTATACATAAAATTCTAATGATCTTAAAGGAATTGAAAAAGAGTCCTCGGTATCCCTTCTATATCTTCATCTTACGTCTCTCGCTCGAACCTTTCCATTTAATGTAAGGATACGATCACCTTACCGTATAACATTCTCTAAGTTAAACAATTTAGGCTAATTAAAGATTAGTACGTAAGTAGCGGGTAACTATTACATTTAAGAAAAAAAGATACACTTCTTCCCATTAAGGACGGTTAAAGCTTCGAAAATGAGCAACGATCGAATATACAGAATGAGTCTAATATAATCAACAGATGCGTATATTATATTACTTGAAAAATCTTCAAATTTCTGTATCTCTCTTTTCCATCTTTAAATTCTAATCACGATTACATAACATCGTTATAATAACACCGCATTTATCTAAATCTGTACACGGAAATTTTCGCATTGTTTATGTCCAACAATAAATAATTAAGCTGCGAAAAAACACCTCGATACGTCTTAACTTTCGACGAATGCTTAATATATGTATATATCATCATCATCATCATCATCATCATCATCATCATCATCATCATCATCATCATCGTCATCATCATCATCATCATCATCATCATCATCATTATCATCATCATCATCATCATCATCATCAGCATCAGCATCAGCATCAGCATAATCATCATCATCATCATCATCATCATCATCATCATCATCGTCACATCATCATCATCGTCACATCATCATCATCGTCACATCATCATCATCGTCACATCATCACCGTCATCATTATATCATCAACATCATCCTCATCATCATCATCTTCTTCTTCAACACCTTCATCATCATCTTCTTCTTCATCATCTTCATCATCGTCATCATTATCATCATCATAGTTCTACCGCATTTCTACCAATTATTCTCTGAGAAAATTCTGAACGAAAAAAAGAAAAAGGAAAAAAGGACAATTGAATGTTCATCGTTTTGATTGCAGTACTTCGTTCATGGCATCGCAAACGACAACGCGTTATACTTACAAATCAAATCGAAGTGTACAATAAAAGAAAGCTCGAGATGGGACAAAATTTCATTTTGAGATTCGCAAGATTAGAATCTAAAACTTCGCAAAGTCTTGAAACTCTTGGAACTCGGAAATTTCATTTCGCTTCGTTTTCTTCTCTAGTAAGAAATATCTATTTTGTCGGGAATTAAAATGTTAACAAAGAAACCAACAAATTAAGTTTTTAATAATTTGTAATGAAACGATTTTAAAAGTCTAAAGAACACAAACTTAATTGAATTATTATTGGTTAGATATAAATAAATTTATAACGTTTTATTCATAATTCATGTTCCCGTAAGTTATTTATATAAATTATTGAGAGCCTCGAATCACAAAAGTTGCTGAAAGTTCTGAATCTCGAGAACATAACATTTTTTTTTAATTTTCTTAAGCTTGACATTTTGCGAGATTTTTCAAATCTTCGATGCGTTTATGCTTTCTTTTGTTTCTTTTACGGACGGTTCAAAAGGGCCCGCCAGTTTCACGCTCTTCGATCATTAGAACCATTACTGCCGATCGCTGCGCCGTCTGTTGTTTTACCCGCCAAACGGAATACTATTCGAAACATGTATCGAGAATCACGATATCCCGATGATATATCGAAAAATCGTGATCGTTCTCGCTCGATTTACATAACAACTCTATCACAAATTATTCGGAAAGCATATATAATATACTCGTACTATACTTCACGCAAACATTTGTTTATCTGTATTTTATTTCCTTTTTTTTTTTTTTTTTTTTTGTTTTGTTAAATTACTTTCATCCTTCATCGTTCATAGTTTAATAAATACCTTCTGTAACATATGTACGAGAAAGTTTAACAATAATACATATCGTACACGTTCCACGCAAACGAGCTACGCGGAACGTCGTCTCTTCGATTTTTTCTTTTGGTTTCTTCTCCTTGTTTCTCTTATTAAAGAGGTTAACTTATCTTTCTTTTTTATAATTAAAGGGCGCGTCGAGAAACGTGTATAAGAGCGAAATGTTGCTTTGATCGGGATCGTGTTTTAGAATCATGTCGTTGGTGCGTTTGAAGCTGGTGGCGTGTCGGTACGCCATATTGAGGTACCAGATTGGCTGATCGTGGTGATCTGTGAACAAAATCGTTCATTCATTAAATCTTAATTTAAGTAAATTTTCAGTTCAAGTAAATTGTACAAACTGCAGTATTAATTTATTTAAAGATTAAGTGACTAAATTCTACAGATTTGTTCTTTTTATAGAATAATATCGTCGATATGTAGAAGAAGCGTCTTGTCATCAACAGAAGAAGGTTTTAATGGTGACTGTCTTAAATGAAAATAATGAAATTTATCAGGATTACGTTTTTTCAAAACGAAAGACTTTAATTCAAGGAAACATTCACAGTGACTCACAGAGGTATTTAAAGATTTATTATAGAAAGCTTTTGTAAATACAATATTATGTGTGTTATATCAGACTGTTTGAAATTTTATTAGATAAGGAGATACGATTATTGGTTAGACTGCGGATATTTATGCAAATTTTTACGAGCGCAACTAAAGAAGTCGTAACCAAGCTAAGAGAGGGTAAATTAAGCAACAATAAGTTAATTAAGTTTGAATTAAATATGTATTATAACGAGTAACGTACTTTTGATACTTTACATTAGTTTTGCATATTGCGTGCATTCTATGCCTCTGACACCTTCAAATTCTCCATGAATCTATAAAAGTCCGGATCTAATCTATTATCAAACCTAATTAACGTGATTACATTTAGACTGCAAACGTTTTTACATATAAATGGAATGTAAATAAAAATTTGTTTTATTCCTTAAATAGTAGAAGAAGAAGTACTTTGTTTTAGATATTTTTGATATTTTTGTATAGTAAGTACATTTTGTGTAGTTTTGTATATTTGAATTTTCCATAAATGCGTAAAAATCCGCAGTCTAGTTATAGATTGAAATTATTCCGAAAATGTGTATGATTACTTTCCAATTCGATCGGCTATACTTGATTTTAAACTTATTATATATGTTATACAATATTTCATTCTAGACTTTCATTCTAACGAACCTCTAATTTTTCTTATCAATGCAATATTAACAAATTATGAAAGAGTCACAACTGATTGCATCGAATCGTACTCATTTTCAGATACAAACGGTAGGATAGGTCTATTAATCGTCGTCACCTTATTGTCATGTCCGATTAATGGAGTTTCTACCGTGGTCTCGTCGTTGGTACGACTCATGTACGGATGTGGGGGTGGTACATAAATCGGCTTAGAATGACTGGCGACTTGCGCGTAAATCGTTGGTTCCTGGATTGGTTGCCTACGCGTCAGAGTCGACATGGCCAGCAGTTGAGGCCGCTGAATATTGGATACCTGTACTGGCTGATAACAATTAGGAGGTATTCGTCGGTTACGGAGCGACAGCTCGGCGTACGTTAGCTCTGATCCCTGCAAAACCAGAGCGATAACTCATTACCGATTATGCTAATTACTATGTAGTGATTTAATAACAGGACGTAACAGTGCCTCACAAATAGATAGAATAGATTAGTAGTGTAAGTAAATGATTATAACAATAAGAAATTTGATCTGTTAAGCATTGCATCTATTTACTGACATTTCTAGCGAAAGGATTTAAAGGGAAACTCTAACAATGAGATATTATTCCATATGACATACACTACGGTTACAAAAAATTCCTATTCCTATAGTATTTTAACCATGTCAACTGGTTCGAGTTATTTTCGAAAATTTCTTAAATTTAAGGAAAATATAAAAGAATCATGCGTGTTTTATTATTTAAACATTGTACTACAGTTATCGTTAAAATATTAGGAGCCTATTCTTATTTGTTGAAATTAAAGAAATATTGAGATATAAAAAATCATAAAACGAGTGAACATATATTATTCTTATGATTTTTTAATCAAGTGAAAGATTCTGCTTCATTTTGGCACAAAATAGTTGAAACTAACAGATATGAAAACATTAGTCATTGAAGTTTCTTAATTTAAATCTCAAAATATTCGATGCTAGTCATTTGTTTATGTGGTATGTATTACGTACATGTATAGGTAAATGCATCCAGTGTTATATTTCAATTGATGAAATTCGTACTCACATTGCTTGTGTTGGTAAAGGTACTTGCATCCGTTCGTTGCTGGTGTAACACATATCTTGGTGAAGTGCTCTTGCACAGCTCGGCGTAAGAATTTTCTGTGACAATATAGAGTTCAAGATGATTGTTAATGCACTGAGGGTAATAACTCTTTGCTGTATCGTCAAAGCAATTGGTTTTTAATTGTTCAATCCTATTGAGTTCTTAATGAAACGTCACTCGAATTTTTGTACATTTGTACTGATCAATTAAACAAACTCGTTAAACAAATAATGGGTATAAAATTAGATCTAGTATAAAACTATGTCTAGTTAACACTGAAATCAATTATTAGTTCATAACCATTAAGTTTTCGTAACATTTTTACATGGTTAACATTTTTACATTTGCAGTAGAAGATTATAGACGAAATTTAGTTCGCGTTTAGTATTTCTCATTTTATAATATTTTCATTTGTGTCCTTTTATGTATCCAAAATAAATTGTCTCGTGGATATATGGCATCATCCCATCTTATTATAGCGTACTTCTTCGCTAGTTAGAATCTAGTCATTCTTTCCAGAGATCTAGAAAGAATGTGTATAATAATTATCATTTCCTTTTTATGTTTCAGGGAACCTCACCTGTCATACAATTTTAGTAATCATATAGATATTATAATCGAAGAATCAAATGGTTGGATGTTTCTCAACGTGCTAACCGATAATCACATATATCATCAACTTTGGTTAAAATACAGCGCTTATTAAATTACCTACCATTAGCGTGAGGAATTATATCTGGGTCCTTCTCGAAGCTCTCGATGCTGTCGGAGTTGAGAGGCAGTGTCGACGATTTATCACGTGGAGAGGAACTGCCGGTTCCGGACGCGGCTAGATTCGCCATGCCGCCGTCGTCGTGAGAATCCTTGTCCTCCTGAGTCCTTGGTCGATACCGTAATCTCACAGCCAGAACTATCACAAAGATCACTAGTAGAAGGCCCGCCGTTGCTCCGACCACCGCACCGAGCAATGGTCCAGACAGCGACAGCATCACCGGTGTCAGAGCTGGAAATCATGGTAAGTACCATGAGTCTTTCTACTCTCTTCCTTTTCTTCGCGGGATCTCATTGTTCGGGGGACGAAAGGATTGCTTCTCGAGACACTCATAAATGTCTCTCCTCGCGATTACAACCGTTGAAAATGAAATTTTTCCATTATTGTTGTCGTGGATACGATTTTATGGATTTTTAGGATCATTTATGAAATACACGTTTTTCGCGATTGGCGATGGAATCCGACTCAACGATGATCTGTCACACGAATTTAGAAACTTGTTGTAAAAACAAATCTTGGAAGTTTATGTCATTGAACTTTACTGACGACTATTTTATTCAGAATAAAATCTCATTAAAAATTGAGATATTTACCTCGAACTGGCAATGAAATAATTTCATTGAAAATTTTATTAGAAGCTCTCATTTTATAAAATTTTATTTATCGTAGCAATATAATCATTAAAAAAAAGAAAAAAAAAAAAAGAAAAAGAAATGATTTAACTATATGATATATCTGAGATTTGATTCTTCTAATTATAAGTCTATGGCTAACCGCTTTTAATTTTAAATGTAATCGAGTCGGAATGGTTAGATGAATTGGAAAGAGAATTAGTATCTAAACAGAAGACTAATTGATTATCTGAATAATAAATGAGAACAAGAGGCAATGGAGTAAGATTGATTCCAGTTAGATTAGTAGAATAAAGATGTCACTGGAATCTGGATCTCCTCGATTAAGTAGAGAACCAGATCTGATCAGACAAGTAGTATAGACACATATTATAGTCAGAGGAACGGTGAAATTGTCTAAAGCTGTGCTTATTTATTTAGCAAATAGCTTGTGTAAAATCAATTTAGAATATGTATTCTCGGAAAGGCACAAAGATCTATGAACAACGATCGTGTTAAAGTATTTGTTGAGGTTTCATTAGACGAATTTTCTACTAAATTAAAAATTTCATTGAGACTTCAATATACAAGAAATTTGCTAACGAATCCGACAATATGCAGACTGATTCACTGATTAATCATAATCAATTAAGTAGATTCAGTGCTGACAATATACGTTTTAAAAACTCATTTAGTACCTTGTCCAACGTCATCACAATGTTCGTTATGGCAGTGAAAAGAAGCTGTGCGTCATCTAGGCCTGTTCCACACTACATTAGAATTACCGTAGCAAGACCTCACGATTCGCATGCAATGACAACGGCCTTCTTGCACGATAATTTATAAACTAATAATATTAACGAACTTACAAATGACAAGTTGTAAACTACAGGCTCTTGTCGCATAAATAGGTTAAAAAATTTTTGAATTTTAACAAAGAAAAATAGGCCCACCTACTTCAGAACTTTAATAATTTAATTACCAAATTTATTTGCACCATTTTATTATTTCTCCATATTGTTTATTGTGCGCTACTATTGGCACTAATCGATATCGATAATTTACAACTTGTGGTTTTGTACAATTTCATTGATAATATTAATTGAACGGTGTGTAAGAGGGCCAAGGTGTCTACAGAGAGGCAGGTGAAACACAGATCTACGATGAGAAGCGAAAGCGCGGCACGTTGCAAGCAGATAATTCTATTTCTCATATCTGTTTCTCGTGATAGTGGTGTGCCCTTTAACACCTATTTCTCTACTGTGTTCTTTCCACGAGTCACCGTGTGCTCCAATTTCCTTTACATTATATCACTCCATGAATAAGCCTTTTTACTCTATTATAGAGGAAAAGGAAAGTTTTACTTTTTATTTAGAAAATCGTCACCTTTGTGAATGACACTCTTTGTGAGCAGTTTTCTAGCTGATAGTGCATGAAAGTGGTATAGATTGTTGCGAAGTTGGTACTCTTGAGAATCACAGATAAAACGCAGATAATATACTTATTGTTAATAACCTATAGCTGAATTTAGTAGCATTATATGAGCCGTTCAGAAGCCACACTGGTCAATTTCATAAATTGAAAAGTATGAGAAAAGTATGAGCTTCTTTCGATAAATGAACTTATTGAAGCGAAAAATATTTCTTTCGATAGTTGAATGTTAATCGTGTATTAATAAAATCGTAAACTAATGAAAAAGTGGAGTGCTGATCGGTTTGGCTTCTATGAGGTTCATATAAAACGATACGTAAGAGAAATTACACGACAATTCCATCGAACAGGAACACAGGAGACAACCTTGAAATCTTTTGCTGCAACGTCTCCAAAGGGAAGAAGCCCACAGAAATTGTTCTTCAGAAAAACTCCTCTGTTTCCGCAGTGGAAATCGTTTCCCCTCGAACAACAACACCAATTTTCAAGACAATAGGATGGTAGGACGAAAATGGAGCATTCAGTGCACCGCTACCTCGACAAATGAATGAACGAAACGCGTGAAATAAATGATGACGTTCTAAAAGTACGGACAGATTTCCACCGAGTAGTTTTAGGGGCACAGCTCGAAACAGAAAGATATAGACGTTATGGTACGACAGAAAGCGATAGACATTATGATACGAAAGAAAGAGGTAGACATTATGGTACGAAAGAAAGAGGTAGACGTTATAGAGGTTATAGTACGAAAGAATGAGAAAAAGATCGTGACACGTTGGTGACAGGCTCATAAAAATGTACGCTTCCGGGATTGCGATCGTAAAGGCACTTCCGCTTCAACCCTTTCCCATGGTGTTGTCACTTTTTGAAACTCTTCGAATGATAAGTCGAGTTGCATCGTGCGAATCCCAATCGACATTTTGACTAAATTTTCTTCCCTCTTTTCCTATCTCTCTCCTATCTTTCTTTTTATCGTCTTCTTTTCGTCCTTTTTTGACAGACAGTTCGTTTCTATTGGCACTTTGCTTTGGTATTTTAAAAATTTTCCTCTTAAAATTCTATTTGCTTTATTGCGATATTTCTTATACGAAAGAATTTAGTAATCTTCCGTACTTATAACTTGCGACTTGCAAAGTTTCATTAATAATTTCAGTTGATTTGCGCAAGAGAGGCTCGAATAAGTAGAAGATAGTCATAAATAAGAATATTATAATAAAGATAAATTATATTATAAATATATTAGAGATTAATTAATAGAAATTCCAATGAAATAATTGGCTCTTTAAAAATAAAGACGCGAAAGAAACGAAGAAATTTGGAATCGAGGAACAGCTATATTTTAGCAGTGAATATAAAGATTAATTAAGATTTTAAAATTGAAATAGAAAATTCGAATATCGTTATTAGTTAAGTTATTGATAGTTAAATATAGAAAATTCTTTACTCGGATAATAAAAGGGAGGAAATGCACGAGTTTCAGAAAGGTGACCATGAAAGAAATTTGGAATAATTAATAATAGGGATCTTAAACGTGAAAATTCGTCACTCAGTTATTTTAATTTTTCCTCTCCTTCTTTCTACTTTTTGTCGTTTCGTTTTTTTTTCCTTTTTTGGAAGGTAGCTTCAGTTTCGTTTTACGTTCTACGGAATATATTGAGAGATAGTGACGTTAATCGCGGCCGATTGGAAACGTCGATTTCGTTTCGACGCCAACTGCCTCGAGCGGATTAACCGATCCAGCTAATTTCGGATTAATCGATTATATCTGTACGCCGATGTAACACTGCCACGTCCGCTCGTGTTCGTGTTCGTGTTCGTGTTCGTGTTCGTGTTCGTGTTCGTGTTCGTGTTCGTGTTCGTGTTCGTGTCTATGCCATGCGGTCCTCAGTTGATCGAGTTGATCCATGTAAGTGGACGTCCAACCGCCAATTAGCCGATTCAGTTTATTCCGGATCGATCGTCGTGTTAACGTTCGAAATGGATCGGAAGATAGACGAAATTGAGTTTTTATCTCTTTTTTTCTTTTCCATATTTTCATTGAATAACCAATGAAATTTTGAAGTATGGAAAAAGTACTTTATTAGATTATTATTACTAAACTTCGTGTATTTACGTAAATTTATATTCTTATGGATATAGTTAAAAAAATACATTGTTTGAATTTTTCATTTTTAAATTTTATTCACAGTCTAGTTGTTCCGTATGGAATTACGGAAAAATGCGAACGAGTTGAGATCATACACGACAGAGGAAATTCCCAATTTTAGAAAAGTATATTTAATTCTGTAAATTGAAAAGTACGAAAAAACGATGCTGTTACGAACTCTGTTTTCTTGCTTCAGAATTCACCATTATTTATGTTACATTGCGATTTCAGATAAACATACGTTCAATAGAAATTGAATTAAATTTGAAGTATTACAGCTACATAAATTTCGACTGTATCTCGAATAAAAACTTGCCAACATCGGTGATATGTATTTCTTGTTACGGTTATAATTGAATCTGCCCGGTCAAGAAATAATTTTGTAAGATTGTGTTTCAAACTTTCTATATTTGTCACAGAAGTTTTTGTCCGTCGTTTTGTCGTCAGAAGTTTTGTCAAAATAAATACCTCTCATCGTTCACGTAAAATTGAACTGCACGTTTCCAATTTAATTCTACACGATCGTATCGCTTATTTCAAGCTTGTTATTTTTACAATACTCGCAATTTAGACAGGGACTATCGTTTCAATTTACGATGGGAACGTGACGAGGTTCGGCACAGTTTTTCGCGTTAAAACACGATTACACCGAGGTGGTCCGACGTGTTTGCAGAGATCGTGAATTATCGTTACGCCAGCAATGAATCTGGGATTCAGATGCACTGTCCAGAACTACGCTTCGCACTCAAGTTCGAGATTAATCAGAATCCACTTAAATTTACAAACTCCTCTAAACGAGTAGCCCTCTTGTTCTGCTTCTGTGATTCTAATTTGATATTAAACGCAGCAGGCTAGATTCAACGTAGACGTGCCATCAGCATCTCTGCTATTACCAGGATGAAAAGAAGTCAATGCGAAAGCAATTTTATGTTCTTGTAGTTTAGGTTCTCTGTTTCTTTTGAAAATACTCTTTAAATACAGGATAATTTGTCTGGTACGGTTACTCGCGTTGCAACGAGATCGTTGTACATAACAAAATCGGAGAACGAACATTAAGAACTTTCAAAATTAAAATCCGAGAAATTGTTTAAATAACTTAATTATTGTTTCTCTTTCCTATAGAAATACGATATTCTATTTGACAATGCAAATTGAGATAGTTTTTTTGTCTCGTGTTGACCAGGAGGGGATTTTTTATCGTTATAAGCTATAAAGCGGTGGAAACGATACCCTTTCTTTGCATAAAATGCGATGGTCTCTTACTTTTTTTTCTTTTTTTTTTCTTCTTCTTTTTTAGTTAAATAACCACGGAATAATCCGAACGTGAAACGTGAAAAATTTTTTCATCTCGATACTTCATCGGATAGAAAAACATGTTAAAATATCGTTCATTAGTACGGCGACTATTTTAAATCTATTCCAAACACGATTTTTCCCATATAGATATGATATAAATAAATATATTGTATCTACTCTTGAAAAAGTGTTCAACAATTTGCAAAGTATTTTTAAATTGTTTCAAATTTGATTGTTATTTTACCAAACATCCATCAATAGACTAAAGACGGGCAGCTATTTTTGTCAACTGCGATGCATTATCCGTTTCTTGAGAATCAAATGTTAGGTAATAAAATTAATAAGATCGTGCGAGATATAGAAGAAGAGGATTTGAGAGGAGTTTGACTGATACATTCGTGAAAACTTTCTGTAAGTCTGCAAACACACTGCCGACCATAAGTATTAAGACATCTATCGATGTCTTGATGATAAATCTGTTATTTTATTTGCATGTTCATATGCAGGTCACAATAAAGTATGAAATGAAGCGAAATTTGTTTGATCTATCCCATAAATATATACAGTTAGTAACATAAGTATTGGCTCACTCTTTAAAACGGACTAACTTATTCAGAAATGTACCAAATGACTTGAAGTTTTTTGAGAAGTTTGAAGGATTAGTTTACTAGATGACGTGTAAAAAAATTTGGAGAAAATTGTAATTGGTTGGAATCGCAGAAAAATATTAAAAGTCACTTTTTACAACTTTTTTATGTAATGCCTGTAATGAAAATATAACAAATAAGTCATAAATAATTTATGTCAGTTACACATATGCTGAAAATGTCATCGAGATCGATTAACGTTGCTACGAGTTACAAACAGTTAAAAACAGCCGTTAATCGTAATGTACATTCTTGTTCATCCTTCGATGTCTGTTGCTTACTCTTACATCAATCGATTTCCATGAAATTTTCAGCACGTATATGACATAAAAAGTATATGGCTACAAAGCGTATTTTTAAAATTGTCATTACAGTCTCAAATGAAATAGTTGTAAAAGGCAATCCTTGCTATTTTTCTTGCAATTTCAATCTGTAATTTTTTCAAAATTTTGTTTCACGCTTCGTCCAGTAGAGTAATTCTTCTAACTTTTCAAAAAAATTCAAATCGTTTGTTGCAATGTTAAAAAAGTTGTTCAATTTGTAAAGAGCGTGACAATACTGGTGCTCCTAACGCGTATGACATGTAATAAATATTTATATACCTAGTTATGGCCGGTAGCGTATTTTTGTGAGCCATCGTATGCCCACGATTCTCTCTGTAAGAGCACGATTATCGAGCTTCCGTTCTTCCTTCTCTTTTATCTCTTTCTCCAAGTCCGATGACACGGAGGATCGCGTTTGGCCGCAGACCAATTTCGTTTGAACGCTCCTACAGCTGGTCCTCACGTACGCGCGGTCGTCTTAGTGGTGTCCCTCGGAACCAGGAATTTCCCGACTTCTCTGCTATGTACATACTAACCGTTTACAGGATGTATACGCGGGAACCTTTCGCCACGAATTTGCAAAGAGCCCGTCCATTTGCATATTCGCGGCCGCGCATAAACCATGGTTAGCTGAAAGACGTTTTGTAATCAGGTTCCGCGGCCCATTTATAGTTCACTTTAACGATTAACGCGGCTACGAGCCGTTTAATAACCGGCGACACGGCACACGACGTCGACTAATGCTCGTCTATAAATTTGATCACCGTACACCACGTGGAACCACCGATGATGGCTTAATCGTTACGATGAAAGTGAAAGCGCAGACGAGTTTGTTAGCTTCTTTAGTTTCTTTCTTTGTATGGGGGAATTCGACGGTTTGTGTTGTTGACTGGGTTCATATTGTTGATTTTTCTGGATCTTTCTAGATATGCCTTTATGATATTTAGGAAGATTTGGAAGAATTTAGGAAGAATGTTTCGAGAAAATTCGATGATCGATATCTAAGATTGGATTTTTTTAATTAAATAATGCAGTAGTTTATATTTGTACGACTTGTGGATTTCTTTAAGATGAATATCGCTTTTCCGGTCATTAATTTCTTGTTGGTTTTCATATTTCCATAATTATGTATTTGTTTTATTTGCTTAGATAGTGTTGTCACAAATGTGAATTAAAATATATCCTGACTCTCAAACCTAACAAAATATCGTTATTTAAAGCTCGTTAGTTTCCGTGTATAAGCAGAATTAGTTACACAAATTTATTGCTCTTAGAAAGAGATAACATTATACTCGTACAACAAGGGCTTAACTTTCCTGCAGTATATATAATAGCGAGCGTATATGTAAGTAGGGGACAGTCTTTATATAAAAGTCTTCGCGTTTATCTAAAAAATACATTTTTTCCCATTAAATCTGTATTTCACCCATCCTCCTGAACATTTTAAAGGTATGGATCGTAATATAACTAAAATCCTTGATCTATATCATTTATCAATTTTCTATCTTTTCTGTACTCGATGCATTATTCCCCTTTTCAATTGCGTTGTATTGCTCCCTTTCACATATTGAATGGCGAAAGTTGAAATGGTTAAAATCTACAAAAAAAAAAAAAAAAAAAAAAAAAAAAACAGACTTATCATATCGATTTCCTGCGATCCTCACGTTTTATTACATATCTCAACAAAATCCATTTCATCCACTCATCCCTCAGTCTAGAACCATTCAATAACGATCTAAATCGGCGATCAACTGGTAGAGATTAATCTCGAATCGTGCTTCCATCGATGGAATGGATACGATAAGTTGATCCAACGGTTTAACAACAGAATTCAATTCTATTCGGCTGATCGATCGAGATTAGTTTTAAATCGTGGTAACATCACACATTCTTATTGTTAGTCGACATTGACTGGAGGCGAAGTTGCTGATCATTTCCACGAGTTTATATATGATGTTGATTCAGTGTTTACGCTGCACCGGTGTTCGGTTTTCTGTTAATTCCGGCGTAGGCGAGCGTTAATTTTGGATCAGATTTTCAGTCGGATTTCCTAGGATGATCCAATGATTTAATGATTAAAACGGCTGGTCGGCCGATCTCTGCTTGATCCCAGATTAAGTCTGGATTATGTTGGCTAATCGTGAATTCTGGATTAGCTATCGGGGACACGTTTGACAGCATAATTTGATACTGTGATGCGCTCTTCTCCATGGCCGATTCAATGTCGAACACCGACCTAACTGACAGCGGTACGCTAACGTGAATTTCCGTTTGTACTAACGACTATCTTGGTAGTGACGTCTGATTATTTAATTCTTCTGTTCGATTTGAAATATCTGGATGAGGTACAGCGGCACGAATAGAAGCTAAACGTGTAATAAATTTTGCATTTGGGCCTTAGCCCTAGAGCTACTCGGTTATGGTGCAGAATTTGTATCAAAGAGATGGAAATGTGAGGTATAGTACCATTGAAAAGTATCCAACACTTATTCTTCACGAGGTATATTTTAATTACAAAATTAAGGACAGACCGAATTGCAATAATTTTAATCTTTATCCGCGTGATAGCTATATCGTGGAATGTGACGAGACGATTAAGCTGAATTGTAAAAGTCAATATGTAATAACGAGACTGATGTTTGCGATCAAATAAATCTTATAAAACTGGTTTGTTATCTGACAAACTCTTTGTGATAGATTCGCCATTGCTGACGTTGTGTTGTTTAAATTTTTGACAACCCATTTATTAACTTTCACTAATAACTAATTAACGCAACTGTTGGGTTGTTGCTTTTATGTTTCGACAAGATTATTTAGAAAGACAAAGGCAACAACAAGCGAATGAAGTTAAAGCAAATGTTATTAGTTAAAATAAGAATATTTCTGATGATGTATTCCGTTTGTATAATAATTTTACAACTAATGATATTAATGAATCGATAAGTCGCAAGTTGTAGGTTACTCCTCTTTTGCGATTTTATTATAGTACGTCAAATAGAATAATCAGATTTGTTACTTGTAGAATTTACTTCGAAAATTTTATTTGTCTCTATTATGCAAAAGGATTTATTAATGTTAACTGATATTGCCTGTTCAATAGGGCAAAAGCCATATTTTGTTAGCAGTCAACTGTATTAATTGATATTTTAGAATTGTATCAAAAATGTGGAACGTATTAAAAATCGAAATGTCGCTCAACAATTACAACATGCCGAGGAATTTGAACACAAGAAACTTATTATTGTGATAATGAAGAAACTAAAATGAAAAGATCTTAGAAAGGTGATTCACAGGAGATGCTTGGAACAATCGCGTTCTTAAAAACGAAGATTCGTTGGTCGGACACCGAAACAGGATCGATAGGATGAGCTGCGATATCGATGATGCGCAACATTCAAATCAAGCAGGCTAACTAGTTCGAACGCAATTCTCATCGGATTTCAATTTATGAGCAGTTCAGAGTGGATGGTCCACTATTTCGAACTTCAATATTTAATTCGGCAGTTGGGTTAGCACTGAATCAAATTCCACGTTTCTGATAGAATCTATCCTTATCGAGAACCAACTGGTCCACAATATCAAAAAGAATATCGTTATTCATCTTGAAACAAGCGCGATAAAATGATCCTCGTTACTACTAATGAATGAAATTCGAGAGATCGAGGAAGTAAATTTTAACAGATTAAAAGAAAAAAAAAAAAAAAAAAAAAAAAGGTTTCAATGATCATGATACAAACACTGGATAGTCAGATTTCGGAAGGAAAAGGACGATCCACGACTTCAATGATTTCAAAACTATTCGAATATTTTTCCAAAGAGTCTACATTTCTCAATGTTTCAGGTATTTTACATTTCCCAAAATTCTACAAAATAATAATCGATTCTCTTCAGCCTCGAGTGCAGAAATTTCCATCAAATATATTACACAGTCCCCCGAGAAGAGGATTCCGATAATCAATAACTAATGAAACAAATTGCAATCCGCAGGGGAATTAAAAAATAAAAAGAAAAAAAAAAATGAGGAAGTGAAAGAAAGAACAACAATTGCCCGATAGAAAAGGAAAGATCAATGAGAATATAGGGACGATCTGGACCACGATCGTGTTCTGGCTCAGTGTTCTGGACAGAATTTATATGTGGTCCACGGATGGCGCACGCTGACTCGAAATCGAACACTAGCTGGCCCCTACCTGGGTATCGTTGATGCTCCTGTGTCTTACCCTCCTGAACAAAGTGCGGGCTGTGAAGAACCGTGGCGTCGCTCATCGCGTGCTCCGTCATGATCCTCAGCGAGAGAACCAGTCCTGAGTAACTCCTCTCCGCTGGTAGATCGGTGATCTCGAGCATGCTAGGCGTCATGCTTGTCGCGGACGCCAATAGGCGCCTGGTGTCTGCGTCGAAGACTTGCAGCACATAGGTGGCAGTGCGCGGGTCGATGTACTCGCTCTCGGCGCAGCTCACCCTGACCGTTGTCCGACTCTCTTCCCTGATTGTACAATTCTCCGGGGGTGGAGGTTGCGCCAGCCTCTCACCTGCTACCATACCGGGCACAACACACCAGCCTCAGCCATCTTCTACAGCTACTTCGGCGGATTTTACGAGGGTAAAAGGGCGGGGGGGGGAGGGGTTCGAAGGGTTCCTTCTTATGTACAGAGTGTCACAAAAAATATGTGAGGGATATTTTGATGGTTCAGAAGTTAATTGGTGCAAGTTGGTCTTTTATATTCGTACTCTGTCATTGTTAGAACGTTTAAACTGTTTTGACAACGAAGGGGTGTTTACATCTTATAAGGGGGTAGTATAAGTCATTTTTCACGAAAGATTGACTTACGTTGACTGGCTTCTGAGTTCTACATTTATAGGATCGATTTTAAACATCTAAACGATGGAAAAAGCTTATATAGGAAAATGTCGTCTGAGGGATGTCTTGCAGGTTGTAAACAACTTTGTTCTATGGTAGCAATACGAGTCACTCATTTGCAAACTCGGTTAATTTGGTAAAAAAGAAAAAAAAAAAAAAAAAAAAAAAAAAAAAAAAAAAAAAAAAAAAAAAAAAAAATTGGAAAATCGATGAAATTGTACAAGGTAAGAATCGAGTGCTTTGGCGCTAAAATTGACAAAAATTTCAAAAGGTGCAGTTAATTATTTTAGCCTGTGAACGGCTCATATATCGATATTGATGAACCAGCTGGTGAACCGTTTTTATCCTATTCGTACTTCACACTTTTCTTTTTAAAATTCATTTAGATAAATGACATAGCGTATGGACTGTTATACGATCGTTAAGTGTACATATGAATCTTTCAAGAGCCACACTAATCAACTCTAGTTCATTTTTTCTTATGTTCCTTACTATTTTCTTTTTTTTTTTTTTTTTTTTTTTTTTAAATTATCCACGCTAATAAGTTAAAGGTGACGATGTTAGAAATATTATTACTTTTGAAATTCATCATGGAATGTTCTATTATTTATATCATCTAGCTGCGATAAGTGAATTCATAGAAATAAATCCTTTACTTTTTAAAATGAAATTGTTAATTTTTCTTAAGCTCCAGATTATTTACAGTCCGTCTAAGACAATAAGTAAGTTTTGTAATGGAACGTTGACGATATACGTAGATACTTGCTCAGCGGCTGACTATCGTTAATTATTTATATTTACTGAGGGCTAGCTTGAACTCAACTAAATGGCATTAGGAGGTCTGTCGATATGCCGGGAATCTCTGGACTCCGATCTTTGCTCCATTTTCTACTCAAAACGTTTTTGCCAACTGATTGGGATGTAGGGCTGAGCTTGTATTTGTGTCTGCTTGCGTAGCTAGTGTTATTTCTCCCTCAACGAAAAATTATTTATAACTTGAAAGATATGCTTCAAAAGACATTTTTTTATACGAACATCTTTCTTCGTCTTGATATCTAGAATCGATCCTATAAATCCTGCAAATATTTTGTGACACTCTATAGAGAATGAAGAGGGTGTTCGTTCCTTTGTTCCTTTTTGTACAGTTGGGATGGTACTGATTTGGTGCTAGAATTTTTGTTGCCCCCCTTGTGGATACTCCTTAAGGCATGGGTTAAATGGAGGCTCAAAGTGAGATTGGGGTGTTTTCCTTTTGCTCGGTCGAAGGGACAACTTCGGTCCTGTGTTCCTGGATAACGCGTTTCCGTATTCCGTTTGTCCGGCGTTGATGATGTGCTCAACGCTGGCAAACGTTCATGTCGGATGATTCTTTTCTCTCTTTTGGTTTTGTTTCGGGAGAAGAGTGAAGGCAGTGAAGGGGGGCTTTTCGAAAGGAATTTTCGTTGCTTTCGTCGATTTTTCGATAGTGTCCCGGTTTTTCGTCATTGTAAAGGTTAGACTGTATAGAATTATTTTAATATTACAACTATTATATTCGTCGAAGTAATGAGTTTCAGATTTGTTGTCCTTGAAATTACTGAGAATATGGAGGTATTTTGGCATTTTATTGTCACAGAAACGTAATTACGTATATCTATTTATCTTAATTAATTATACGCAACTATGTATAACTAATGTCAAAGGGTGAAATTAATTGTGATCGAACAAATTTCTATAAAAGATAATCGATACATTTTCAGTACATTTAATGTCAGCAACGTTTTAACTCACCAGTATTTTTTAATCAGTCCCTATCTTCGATGTTATCGTTAAAATGGAAAAAGTCCAGCATTGTTTATCGAACAATTTGAAAACCTCGACCAATGAAACAAACGTTCAGTACACCAAAAATAAATGAAAAACCATCGCGTATGCATCACTTTTAATCCAAAAAGAATTTCCTTGAAAGAAGAAATTCCAGATAAATTGCGACGGACGTAACCGATTTTTAAGCAACATCCCGGATGTCCTCGTTTTTTGACTAAGTTCGATCGCCACGAATTTCCAGCGGAAAACGTAGCAACCTGCCCCAGCTCACGTTTCTCATTCGGTGCGCGAACGTGTTTTAATATAAACGTCAAAGCGTAATCGATATCCGCCAGATGATTAGACAGGTCGGTATCGATATCGAGCCGTTCGATCCAACACGTTGCGTAACAAGCGTCTGCCTTTTCGTTTCGAGGCTAAGTCCGTGTCGGAAGTACGGCGAGGTGGCTATTTTATCGAACGAAATATTCGTCTGGCTCGATGGAAGAAGCGTTTACACGCGCGAACGAGCCCGAACAGTTAGACAGGATCTTTTTTTCCCCTACCCTCTTTCTCGTTCCGCCAAGGCGTGTGAAGGTTCGAGTTCGACGAGGGTACGAGCCAATAAACCGGCTGGTGAGAATCGAGCAACGTTGGTCAACGATATCGACTGTCTCGATGAATAGAGATTCGTTTAACACATTCCTGTCGTTCTAATCGGTGTTCGCCTGCAATTGAACCACTTCTTTGCCAAATCGGTTAATCTTGCAAAACAATATGTAGGGAAAATTAGTTGGAATTATATGAAAATTAAAAAAAAAATTGAAATTAAAAATTTAAAAGTAAAAAATAAAATTTAAAAAAAAATTCGAAAATGAGGTTGTATACGACCACTTTGACCTGTGAACGGCTCGATTAGTAAAGATGGTGGGTTTTTAAGTATTTATGAGAAATTTGAAAGTGCGAAAACGCGCAGAATGCAGATGACTCACGATAGTGTACGAAGTATCAAGAGTATAGTTTCTATAGTATAATGTTTCTATAAAGCAACGTTTCTATTGTTACAGTCACTGCTCGCTTATAATTAGACAATAGAGTTCATGCAAATTTAAATTTCTGTAGGAAGAATTAAAGGTGTAGATCATGAACAATTTTTAAGCGAAACATTTAATTATCGTTATTATTATAAAAAGAGAATTTTATTTATTTGTATATGAATATTAGAATAATAAATATTTCAGCGTAACGTTAATTTCGAAATGAAAAAATTTAAAGCTTTTTCTCACGATTTCGAAAAAAAAGCTTTAAATGTAAAATTACGTAATATTCAACGTTAGAAAAATGGATTAAAATTTTTGTATCGAAGCGAACAAAAATGTGATTTGCATTTTAAACGCGAGAAAGTCGATAATATGTTGCAATTATCTTATCTTGTTTATCTTGTTTAAAACAGGTAACCGTACATGATGAAGATAAAAAAGAATCACTTTTTTCTGTTTCACCGAACTGTAAAGAGCAGTTGAAGCGAATATCACTGACGTACTGCTTGACACATTGCCAGCTCATTTATTGACACAAACCACTGCGCGCAAGAGATCAAACTACATTCGAGAACAAACAAAATTAATCTGGTTTACAATCTCGCGTTACTTTTATCGAATAGTCGTGCTACGTTTAAACGCCATTTAATCCCGTTTTTCTCTGAAACACCCTCGAAAAGAATCGTTAAAAAAATTCGCGGAACTCTCGCATTTTTATTTCAGCTTTTTGCCGTTAGAGGAAAACGATGTATTCTGTTTTTTTTTTTTTTTTTTTTTTTTTTTTTCGAGATATCGATTATATCAGAAATGAAACGCAACTAGACTACTATCTTTTATATTGCATTTCGATTTCGGATAGAGTATGTTATTATTATTATGTTAATAGAGATTTAATTTCCTTTGGTATTTGTATAACAATTCAGAGGAATAACATTCGGATGATTAAACCATAATCGATGATCTTCGGTAATATTTCACTTAATTTTTGAATTGTCAATGTATTAATCGAATCAAGTTGTCAAATAAAATTATACGCAAAAGTATAGGTATCATCGGAAATATGTAAATTCAAGATATTCTATAATCAAGCACAACGAAGTTGAACAATATATTGGAACACAGATGAAATTGAAGATTAAAAGCTTGCTTTGTTTAAATAAGAAAAATTCGAGTTAGGTTTAGTTAGTTGAACCAACGCTATCCGCCGAGAAAACTGAAGTTAAAGCATCTATGAGGAATCAAATTAAACATTAAGAATTTTGCGTTACCAATTACGAAGAACCTAAAATCAAATTTAATTTAGCCGGCTCTGAAGTCAAATAAAATGAAATTAAGCTAAAATCAAATATCGAAAGTTCCTTTTGATCAATTATGAACCACCTAAATCGAATCTGGCTCGATCGATTCTGCAAACAAGCATAATACCATTTATGAAGAATGCTCTCATTGATTAAAAGTATATAGGAATGTCAAAGACGCCTTCTGATCAATTACGAATCCAAATCAAAGCCAACTCAAACGATTCAGCAATCAGGCACGATAAAAATGCAAAATTATTTGTAAAGAGTGTAGCCATTGATTAAAACCAAATATCGAAGGTTCCTTTTGATCAATTATGAACTATTTTAATCAAATATACTTTGATATTAGCATTGGCGACGATTGGAATGTGAAAGAAATTTATATGAAAATATACACTACCAAAAAGTAACTAGAGGATTGCCTTTATGAAGGATATTAGTGTAGAATTCAAACAAATCGATATTCTATCGGCTTAATAGATCAAAATGTTATTCATACACTGTTGTCATATGGATTTGCTTGAAAATAATAACTGAAAAAATGTACAGACAGAAAAAGTGAATATAGAAATAAAAAATGGCACGCTAAATGTCCCTTTAATTGATTTAGTTAATAGTGTGTCTAATACAAAGTGATAAATAAAATAGATCGTTGAAACCTTAAACATTTCTATGAACGATTAGAGCTTGATTGTTTTAACCATTTTAATAGATAGCCTTAGTATCAAACAATTTTACAACCGAGCAACCGATGAAACGAAATATACGAAAATAGTATTTTAATACAATATAATTGGAAATGAAAACAACTTGTTAAATTAAAAAATAAGCATCATAAAAGTAGCTTTGAAATTGACGAAATTTCGTTACAAATTCCAAAGCCTAACACAACTATTAAGACGAACAACGACTCCATATCTTAATATATCTGATATGTTAATTTAATTTTTTAACATTATGTCGAGCACCGTTTTTAAGATTGTACACAACGTTATTTTGGGATAATACGTGTTCAGTTCGAAAACCGAATAAAAAGACAATCTTGGTAATATGTGTATTAACGTGGTGGCTTAAGAGATCGTTCTTTTGTAAAAAATAAAAAATGTGACATATCATGTTCTCCTCCTATAGCCTGAATTTACGAAGAATATACAAAAACATCTTCTAATCGAATTAGAAAAAAATAAAAAACCGTATATCGTAATCGAGTTCTCTGTTCGTTGTTAATAAAATGCACAGACAGAATTAGAACGCGGGCCAACGGCCAGAAACGATGTACACCGATTTCCAGTTAGCCAACGAACGGAATAGGTTGAGTCAACGACAAGAGAGGAGAACGGCCACCGACCACCCCCAAGTCCCCTACCCCAATTAGCCACGCATTATTAACGCGTACTGTACACAGGCCGCGTTTACGGCCAGCTTGGCCCCGGGTTCCACCGTTAATTGTTAGCAATTAGAAGGAAGAATGTGCTCGCAATCTGGCAGAGTCGGAATCCGGGACAAAATTATTTTGCCGGCCTACAGGGGAGATTCCTTTTCCAGAGCCTGCCTCCTCATCTCCTGGCTACCGTAAAGAAGAGAGATTTTCCCAGAATATCCCCTTTTTCAACCCTTCTATCCTGTACCTCGTTAATTTTCTTGCTAATTCATCTGCTTCGTCCTCTCGCCATAATGTTAACTTAAGTTATGCTTATGACGTTTAATTATGTTTGATTAGGTGCGAGATGCAGTAAATATTTTTCTTATTTACTTTTCCTCAGATATAGTAGAAAAGAATTTGTTTCCCAGATCCTTTTTAATTTCATATATCGTTTCTCTTTGGTTTTATATGATTCTGACTTGAGATTTATGATATTGGGATTGATTAACCGATTCAGGACGGACTAATTGAATAATGGATTAACACTTTTCAGTGAGTACTTTTCAAGCCTTTTCGATCAGGAATTCAGGATGTACATTTCAATATTGCGGAAGGATAGAAAAAGCCAGTAATTAAAAAACGGGACGAATCGAGTTTCTTTGTTCTTTTGATGTATTCCAATTATTGCAATAAAATGTAATTGTAATACTCTGCGAAAAAAAGGGTGAGTAATATACTTGCTATTTTAATGATTATTATAATAAAGTTATAAAATACAGTGTATGTTACTTTGCCACAAACTAATTGTTTGATAGACAACACCGTTTTATATAATTGAGCAGGATATATAAATAACACATATTGTAGCGAATATACTAATTTAGTAAACGTAAACGCTTTCTAATTAATGTATGCTATTACATCCTAATTTCATAAGTAACGAAATATGAACTTCTACCGCGACAAACATATTACGCAATTTAATAAGCGAATACATTTTTTGGACATTTTTATTTTATCGTATGTCGATATTTTTATAAAAATTTGTACATATAAATTGCTCAGTGCATATTTAGTAAATCTTACATTTAATACATTACGTATTCATTGAATCTGATTAAACTCTGGGATTGCGTTTGTTCGCGATATCGATGCCTGATAAAAAATTTTCTTTAAAATACTTTGTCCTGAAAGGGTTAAGCAATTAATGAATTGATTTTGGTTGTTACGAAGCATTCGATAATTAAACAGGTTAATTAACAGACTTTTTGACTAGAGGAAGTTCTCGTCGCTAATTAATTACAAACAATCAAATATTAAACAATTGAACATCGTTCGACCTGCCAGAGATTTCAAGTGAAACAATTGACATTCTTTGACAGCCTAAAGGCGTCGTAACTGATCTTCAATAGGTAAATCGATTTCCGTACAATATCATTGTGCTTCCATAGAGTCGAATTCGAAAGCGAACCAGTCTCGTTCAATTCGTAGGTGAACGCCATGAAGTTTATTACCATAATCGAGCCATTAATTAAATCCACGGCCGTCAATTAATTATCCCCATAAATCACAACGCCATATTATAGTGATTAATTTCTATTTCATCGTTATTAATTCCACAAACTAACTAGTGAATAGAGTACCAAATAAGAAAGAAGAGAGAAAGAGAACGAAAAGTGTTAATGGAGAAGGAATTAATTTAGAAAAATATGTATAAATTTTTCTCATTGTCAAATCCGTAGAATCGTTAGAATGGTGGTTTGGATACATTTTTCGTTCGTGGTGTCACTATGGCCGACGAGATGTGAACTGTGCAGAGCATAGGGGACGATAATCGAGTTCGACAGGGACCGGAAGTCCGTCGATTTGGGTTGACTGATGGTGATCGAGGGTCGAAACGATCGATATCGAACGCCTAATCGCGCGTCTACGATACCAGAGACCGAGTAAACGCTGCAATGTGACAATGTCG
Organism: Bombus sibiricus; assembly: GCA_014737505.1. Taxonomy (NCBI): domain Eukaryota; kingdom Metazoa; phylum Arthropoda; class Insecta; order Hymenoptera; family Apidae; genus Bombus; species Bombus sibiricus. Next base: position 108,315 of record JACXIM010000188.1, read on the forward strand.
ACACTAACTGACATTTTTTCCTTTGTAAAACTGCAGTCCAATCAAGATAATGGAACTATGTGAACTCTTTGAGAAAAGCACGCTTTGCAACACGATGCAACATCTGTTCTTCACTTAATAATGATAAACTGTACCGATAACTGTACTGCACTGATAGCTGTGAAAATGTTGTACATATACGCTGTATGTGTTATATAAAATATTTTGATATTACATTAGCGTTGAAAATTGAAATCTCATGTAACAATGTTACGATGGTTATAAATTTGAAACCAATCTGAAAAGTGTACATATACAGAAATTAGAATATTAAATGATATATTCTAATAAACTTTTACATTTTGCTTAACCCTCATCTCTAACGCGAACGACATTCTGTCTGCCTACGGATGGAACGATCTTAACAGCAAAGAAAAAGAAAGAAGAAGGAAAGGTAGAAAATCACAGAATACCATCGAATCGTCATTTAACCGTCAAAATCCTTCGGCGACATGATGGTTCTCTGGAGAAAAACGCTGTCAGGTTCCATTTCGGATTTCCAGGTATATAAAGTTGGTCCACGGAAGACTCATCGACGCGTGTATTGCAGCGTTTGCTCGTTCTTGCCTTGTGGATCGTAAATAAACCGGCCGAAGAGAGTATTTCTCTAATGGGGGGGGGGGGGGGGGATAGGGGGAGGGGGAGCAGGTGGCAGTAGAACGGGAGGATCGATGAGGAGCAGCAGAGAGATCAATGGTTGGAACGGAACCATGGAAAGAAAGAGGCGGGCCACGCGTATATATCTATGTTCGTGACAGAGAGAAAGAGTCAGAAAAATGGAGGACGAACAGGGGTGGGAGCATTAAAGAAGAAGAAATATAGATAATCACGTGAGCTCTACGATGCAAGGCCGTGCAGCGTAGCAGACAGTGCTCGAATAAGGTCACAAGAGTGTGGCACGTTAATTTCAACGATCGATCTCATACGATCGATCCTTATTAGTGAGAGATAGGCTGCTCGTGTATTAATTTTGAATATTATTCCGAGTTGGATTGAAACTCGAGATTGAAACTCACCTGTTCGCCTTTCGGGCAGATTCAGCGTGGTTGCACGGAAGTGAACCGTCTCGCTGCGGCCTTTGCTGTTGCTCGCGTATATGTGTACGTCGTAGGTGGTGCCAGGCTCGAGGTTGCTCACCGAAAAAGACGGTACTTTGCTCGTTTGATTGTAGACCGTCGTGCTCGGTTTCGACGACGTACTGCTGGTTCCCACCTCACGGTCCACCTGTATCGTGAACTTTTGCGGCAGACCGCCGTCGAACCCCTCTGTGCACTCCACGTATAGCGAGTCCGTTGTCTGGTTCAGAAGAGAGCAATTGTGTGGCGTGTCTGGGTGACCTGCAAAGCCGAATAATTAGTACGATCGCGACTCGAATCACAAGTTTCTCTACGGTTCCTAGTGTCTAGGCAACGTAGCGTGTATTTTCAGTAACCCTTTGTGAGATTGTTTCACGAATATACGTATATAATGGCTTAGAAAGTAGTTTTTTCTTTTTACTGGTACATTATTGAATTTACTATAGCGCTTACATACTATTTAACGAGGTTCAAATTTTGTAACATTCGATGATACTTTCGTAGGAGTGTAGAAATGTATTAGGAAGTGAAATATAGAGCCTCGTTAAAAATGTTTCATTGGAAAATAAGGGTAGGTGCTAACAATTTTTGTAGCAACTGTAATAAAATATATAACATGTTATAAACAGTTATGAAATCAGTTATGAAGGAAAACGTTCGGTCAGATTTAATGAAACGTTTCAATCGTATATTTGATGCACTTCTAACCAAGATCTCGAATCTTTATCGAAAAACTTGTATACTTTGATATCTGGTGAAGTTTAGTATTGTTTAATATTTTTCGGTTATATTTTTCCAAATTGTTGATTTATTAGTTGAGATATTTTTATTAGCAACTACATATCCGCCCACAAATCGTTACATATATAACAAAGTAGCTATGATGCGGCACAATAAAAAAGATCATATTGTTTTTTTCATATTGTTTCGTGCCATTTTATGTATCGCATAATTCCACCGATCCTAATACAGTACTACGAGTATGAATTGAAATTTTTGGAAATTTATAAAACGTTTGAAAGCTTCTTTGAAATCCTACGCATTCTAGTAAGAATCTACTTAAAATGTCTCTCCTTGAAATATTCAACACGATCTATGTAGCATTCCAAAAGTATGATTCGATGTGAACTTTTAAATCACGTCCGAACATACCACGTCTTATCTAGTACACACACTTTCCACTCCTTTTACTGATCCTTCCTACGGAAACTTCCATTTTCTCGCTTGTGAAAAACGATCGTTTAAAAAGTAACAACTCTGTCGGTTAAAGACGTAGTAAAGCTATCTCTGTTCGACGTAGCCGTAGCGTGGTTTGGTGTATCCTGGCAGGGGAGCTCTCTGGGATAGCTGACCTGTGATTGCGTCGAGCAGGCAAGAGATGAAGCGGTCCGAAGTTGATGAAACTACGACGACAAACGTCTGCCTCCTTTAGACGAGAACTGAATACTGAAAGGCAAGAGAGACGACCATCTTCGAGTGTCTCCCGGTTCACGTACGAACCGGTGAAACTGGTGTCTATCAAACGACGCCGTTTCTCAGTCGTCTTTAATCAACAGATACGAGCTTAGTTAGGTTTTCCTTTCGAGATGGGGCCGAGTTCTCGTTGGACGACTACGTTTTATGCAACGTCCTCTTTAATAGCGCTTTTTATTGCGTCATTTCACTGGTTTAATGCCCACCCACGGTACTAAAGCGCGTTTGCCACGTAGTCACACGGCCATCTACGATGTCACATCCTCGCACGTCCTCGATACGGTACGGTCTATTCGCGTTTTCACATGTTTCATAGGACTTAGCGAAAGTGGTTCGAGAGATCCGCTGTTGGCATCATACTCGTGAAAGTTTACGGAATTGGGAAACGTTTGGCAAAGCCGGCGTTTAGATCTCTAATAGATGTATAGATATGATACGTAGATTTTTTTAGTAGATATATCCATCCTCTTGGAAACAGTTACAGTGGAAGACGGAAATATTCGGACATTTGGAAGGTAATTACAGAAGGAGCAAGAATTTCTATATTATCGAATATATTCAAATACGTGCCATTGTATGTTATACGTACAAACTTACAGTGCTAAATGTATACGAACGAAATTTAATCTGCAAGTACTATACAACATCGAAATCTTAAAGAAACTGGCTGGCAAAGAAGAATGGGAAATATACGTGGGAATAGGTATTGTAAAAATTTTGTTGTTCGCCAAAAAGTAAATCACGTAATATTCATAATAATATTGATCACCCGACTGACAGACATCAAAATTATGTCCGTAACAATTCTTGCAATATAATTTATGTTAGCTAACATGCCCCATTGGTCAAATTTCATTTTTTCATTCTTCCGATCAAATGCAATGAACTGATCGGCTTTTCTGCAGGAATGTTCAAAATTTGATTTGTCTTACGCAACGCGTTTCATCCTTATTCCTTATTTCTTGGATCGAACACAGAGGAATCTACGGTTTCTTCTCTGTAACAATCTTGGCAATATGTTACATTGGGAAAATTCTGCTTCGCAACTTCTTCGATCGAACACGAAAGGGTGGTCGTTCTTTCCCGTAACGTTTCGTTAAGAGGTCGTCAAACGCAGAAAGGAGCGAGACACCGGAAAGGAAACGGATGTCCGGCTACGAAGTCGGCTGTCGTTGTTTCTAATCTGCATAATGAGGAAACTTTTTAAATCTAATTTACGTCTATCAACCATCCCACGGGAGACACATTTCCCAGGATTACTCCGCAGTTCTATACCTTATTTGCCAGTTTTCCACTCCCATCTCCGCCGCCAAGAAATCCTCACGATTTATGTTTACTAAAAATCTTCATTTCCGTCCTACGAACTGTTGCATAATCAAGAGCGAAGCTTCTTTCCTGCGAAGGTAGCCACGTTGCGTGATTTCAAGAACCGAATGGAATTTTCACGTGTAGGTATATTTTCAACGTGTATTATGTCAACGTTCTCGCGTTTTCTACTCACGGTAATGCGAATTCTCTTTGGAATTAAAGGATTATCCGAAGACGCCCGCCGAATATCTCGACGCATTTGAAACTGCTGGCCGCTTGTTAAGAATGAATGTTTTAATGTTCAACGAAAGCTGTCCGCTGTTCTTAGTGTTGTTCATTTTTACCATGATATCTCTCAACATGGATATTTTTCCAAATGTTTGAATTTGACTTTCTTTACTTTTTCTTTTTGATTGTTAGCTAGGTAAAAAAGCATTTTTGAAAGGGAGCAGAGGAAAGAGCGTAAAGTATGTTCTTTTTGTTTCATTGTTAAGGAGTTTCATTGTTAAGGTTTGCCGTTTGGAAGGTTTCATTAATCATCGTATTTGATAATATTCTGTGACAGAAAATATAGATGCTGTAATTTGTAATTTAAAATGTCTCGGAACAAAATCTAGAAGAAATTGAATATAGCGAAAATAAAAATACAAAGGAAACGTTTTTCATAAACGAACATGAAATTGAAAAAGTATAAAGGGAATGGATTTGAAATATCGAACTGATAAAATTATATTTGTCAATACGATAATATTCTATTAAGTCTCTATTTATAACGTGAAGAACCCTCACCAGCTGGCACAATATGGTAGACACAGGGCTCGAGCTGGGTACCCTGATCGTTGGTGCCCCAACAAAGCAAAGTACCATAGTCCAACTCTGTCATCGGTGTGTAAGAGGCTGTGGAACGTGTTCGTTCGCTGGTGACGTGTGCCTGTGGTATGTCGATCGCCTCCATTGTGTTATTGAACTTCCACGTAAACGTTACTTCCGGTGGATTTGCCTCGAGCTCGCACGGTATCCTCGTGGTTTCCTGTCGTGCTACACCGAACACCTTTACCTGACCGTGGTGACAGACCGGAGTGACTGAAAGAGAAATAGAAATGCATATACAGTTCCGATTCATTGACTCGGAAATCAGTTCCTGAAAAAGTTATGTTATCCACACTATCCATTGGGTATTACGTTGCCCCTTTCCCTAGATATTTTATTATTTCTTATAAATTTTATAATTTATGACGTGAAATTTTATCGATACATCGATCGAAATATGTCTTAATTTTAATTGACATGAAAGGATTGACATGAAAGGATTGACATGAAATATTGATAGGAATAGGAAATTTCATTATCTATTATTAAGTCTTTTTTATATTCTAATATACACAAATATTTATATTTAAATATTCTTTTATCTTTGAAAATCAATTAGTATCTATGGTTACTTTTTCTAAACATTCTATTTCTTCATTCTTATCAGAATCATTATTAAAAGTTAAATACACTATAGCAAATTTGCGATAGCTTTTAATTACGATTTTTATTTACGTTTCTACGATTATTAATGAATTTTTTGTTCCGAAAGTAGACAATTTTTCCTAATAAATATTTTAATAAACGGCGAAACATCTAAATGTCCCTTCGTTTTCGAAGAATCGTTATTACAAAAATACAACATTTACTGCCATCGGAATATCTGGAATGTAAAGTATTTTAAAGGAAATGGATTACTTGGAATTATAGATAAAATTAATAGTATGCGTGTTTCTAAGGAAATCAACGATCCACATCGATGATTTTCCCACGTCAAAAGTCCCTTGATAGTAGTAGCACTAGGCTTTGAACGGTGGAACGTAAGTTGAGCCTTTTGATCCGCGACTTTGTAGATGAGTGATCGACTGCTATCTAATATTCGTACAGGACAAAGGTAACACGATTATGGAGCACTATCCATGATTAAGCATTAATGATATCATCGATGTCCCTACGTCATTTCCAAGTCCTTGTCAACCGCAAGCCAGGAACAGCATCAGATTTCGTGGTAATATATAATACATAATATATACATATACATATGCGTGTATATGTATATAGAAAGTATACATGGTATATGGATAGGAAGCTATCTGCTGTCGAAGGATACTAACATAATTAAGGTGCACCCCTTTACCACTGATATGAACTCATAATGCTCATAAAACAGAGTATGTCTAAGAGATTAATTAACCTTTTACCATTACCAATAAGTTTACTATAATTGAAAAAATTATCTCACCTATTTCCCCATTAAAATGGAAATAATTATATTTTTACCTTACTATTTCCAACATATAAATCCCTTCTACTTCTCAAAATCAATCTTCTGAAAAAATACCATCATCTAAAGTTCATTAGTTTCAATTTACGGAGAAATGTAATTATTCAAAATTCACTTTTCGCAACGCACAGATTCCTTCTGCTTCTTGTAATCAAGCCCCCCCCCCGCCCCCCTCGCCCGCACGGCACGATACAATGTTCATTATTTTCAATTTACAGACACAAATAGTAATTGAAGATTCACTGTTCTCAAAGCAAAAAGCTCTTCCATCTTCCGAGATTATTCCTTTTAAAAATACCACTCTTGGAAGTTTCTTATTTTCAATACCTAGACAAAATTGACTGTTGAAAATTCAATCCCTCAAAAAAATACCACCATCAAAAGTTGATTATTTTCAAGTTACAAAACAAAATTAACGATTAAAAATTCGTTGCTCTCGAAGCAGAAGTTTCATCTGCTTCTCAAAATCACCCCCCCCCCCCCCCCCCCCC